>JASVEL010013562.1:0-30197 GCA_032618575.1 Nicotiana noctiflora
GCGCCCACCTTCAAATACGGGAATATTTTCTGCATTCGCATTGCACGTTTAATTTCTGTTAGGCGCCCGCCTTCAAATACGGGAATATTTTCTGCATTCGCATTGCACGTTTAATTTCTGTTAGGCGCCCACCTTCAAATACGGGAATATTTTCCGCATTCGCATTGCACGTTTAATTTCTGTTAGGCGCCCACCTTCAAATACGGGAATATTTTCCTGCATCGCATTGCACGTTTAAATTCTGTTAGGCGCCCACCTTCAAATACGGGAATATTTTCTGCATTTGCATTGCACGTTTAAATTCCGTTAGGCGCCCACCTTCAAATACGGGAATATTTTCTGCATTTGCATTGCACGTTTAAATTACGTTAGGCGCCCACGCTTCAAATACGGGAATATTTTCGCGATTTGCATTGCACGTTTAAATTACGTTGGCGCCCGCCTTCAAATACGGGAATATTTTCGCATTTGCATTGCACGTTTAAATTACTGTTAGGCGCCCGCCTTCAAATACGGGAATATTTTCTGCATTTGCATTGCACGTTTAAATTCAGTTAGGCGCCCACCTTCAAATACGGGAATATTTTATGCATCGCATTGCACGTTTAAATTCAGTTAGGCGCCCACCTTCAAATACGGGAATATTTTCTGCATTCGCATTGCACGTTTAAATTCCTGTTAGGCGCCCACCTTCAAATACGGGAATATTTTCTGCATCGCATTGCATGTTTCAATTCTGTTAGGCGCCCACCTTCTCAGGCTGAGGAAATATTTTTTGCATTGCACGTTTAAATTCTGTTAGGCGCCCACCTTCAAATACGGGAATATTTTCTGCATTCGCATTGCACGTTAGGCGCCCACCTTCAAATACGGGAATATTTTCTGCATTCGCATTGCACGTTTAAATTCTATTGGGCGCCCACCTTCAAATACGGTAATATTTTCTGCATTCGCTTTGCACGTTTAATTTCTGTTAGGCGCCCACCTTCAAATACGGGAATATTTTTCTGCATCCGCATTGCACGTTTAAATTTCTGTTAGGCGCCCGCCTTCAAATACGGGAATATTTTCTGCATTCGCATTGCACGTTTAATTTTTGTTAGGCGCCCACCTTCAAATACGGGAATATTTTCTGCATTCGCATTGCACGTTTAAATTCTGTTAGGCGCCCACCCTCAAATACGGGAATATTTTCTGCATTCGCATTGCACGTTTAATTTACGTTAGGCGCCCGCCTTCAAATACGGGAATATTTTACGCATTCGCATTGCACGTTTAAATTCGTTAGGCGCCCACCTTCAAATACGGGAATATTTTACGCATTCGCATTGCACGTTTAATTTACGGTAGGCGCCCACGCTCGAATACGGGAATATTTTACGCATTCGCATTGCACGTTTAATTTACTGTTAGGCGCCCACCTTCAAATACGGGAATATTTTACGCATCGCATTGCACGTTTTAATTTATGTTAGGCGCCCACCCTTCAAATACGGGAATATTTTCCGCATTCGCATTGCACGTTTAAATTTACGTTAGGCGCCCACCTTCAAATACGGGAATACTTTACGCATCGCATTGCACGTTTAAATTTACGTTAGGCGCCCGCCTTCGAATACGGGAATATTTTACGCATCATCATGGTTTATATATTTAAAAGCCCACGCCTGGGGCGGAAAAAGAAAAAAAAAAGAGGTAGTTTGTTGTTTTTGTTTTGAGCAGGTTCAGCTCGAGGGCAAGAAGTACCATTGAAAAGAAGAAGAGGAAAACAAGAAAGAAAATCAACAAAAAAGGGAGAGTCTGCATCGCCGAAAATCAAGAAAAAGGAAGAAGAGCAAAAGCTAGGATAGGAATAATTGTAATTGTAGAATCATAGCTTAGAATAACTTCTTTATTTTACATTCTCCCCGGTGTAATAAGGAGGTCAACAAGCAGTAACCGCAACAGCAGCAACAGTAACAGCAAAAAATCGCAGTTTCATTGGTAGTCCCAGCTACCAAAATTTTCCGAACTACATTGACCTGAGTCATCACTTGTTTTATTAATCATTTCGATCTTCTGAGGCCTTGAAAACCTCATTCTATGTTGCCTCAATTTATGTGTACGATCAGGGCATTTAGCCGGAAAGATTTTGTGATGGAAAATATGAATTCTGTGAGCACGTGATTTTTGCCCTATATGAGAATTACTCCCAAAACTTCAAAATAAAAGAGTCTTGTGTTGTTTGCAATATTTGTGAATTTTGTGTTATTTTTCTTGAATTGTTTGCATTTTATCTGTGCATATTTATTTGTTTAAATAAATAAAAATACAAAAACATATTGCATTTGCATATAAAATTTAAGTTTACAATTAGGAGTAATTAAGTTTGTTTTACGAAAATGAAAAATCACAAAAAATATGTATTATTGCATTTTTAGCATTTAATGTCCAAATCGTGCAATTTTATTTTAATTAATGTTTAAATTTTATGTGATAATTATTCTTAGGAGTTAATTAATATTTTAAGATAACTTTGTTTTTTATAATTTAATCTTAGCATTTTTTATTAATTATTAATAGGAAGAGAACAAAGAATAATTAAATAAAAAGAAATTCAAATTGGGCCAATTCTTAAATTAAACCCAAGCCCAAATTTAATCTAACCCCAACCCAAACTTACTCTAATCCAACCCAAAATCCCCCCATCTGACCAAGACAACCCCTCCCATTTTTGTTATTTTTTCATTACACTAATTAAAAAGAAAAGAAAACCTAAAACACAAAACTAACCTAAAAGACACACACCCGCCACCCCCCTCTCTTCTTCTTCTCCAAGCTCCATAGCCATGGATGCCCTCTCCTTCAACCACCCAAACAGCTCCACAACTAGCCTCGTCCCCCACGTGAAACCAAACAACCATCGTTCAACCACCCAAACGACCATCTCCTGTTGCGTCGTTCTTCTTCTCCTCCGTCAAAACCCCACCATCTTCACGCCTGAACCAGCCTTCTGCCGCCAAACGAACCAGCCAGCACCCCTCCCCGTCGCCCCTCACGATCATGCTGCCAGCAGTGCGACCAACAGCTCGCTGCCATGGTTGTTGCGTCATGCTGGCCGAGAAAAATGGAGAAGACAACTCGCTTCCATGGCCGGCAACGTCGAGCTCCATGCGTCTGCCATGGTTGTTCCTCCGAGCTGGTCGACGAGCAGAAGCTCGACGACATCCATGGCATTTTTTTTCTTCTTCATCTTTCATTCTTTCTTTTCGATTTTTCCGGCAATGGTGGATATATATATATATATATATATATATATATATATATATATATATATATATATATATATATATATGTATATAGGTGTAAACATATATTATATATGTATATATATGTGTATATATAGCATACATGTATATATATATACATATATATATATATATATGCTTGAATAAAGTAATAAAAACCCTAATTATGCATGTGTATATACTATGTATATGCTGTGTATATACGTGTATACATGGGTATATTAAATATATATGACTATATGTATATATGTGTATTTTATATTATTTTTTTTTATTTTTTCAGGCAGAATATATTTCTCGTTATTTTTATTATTTATTTTTATTTTTTTCGGACAATATATATATTTTCTTGGTTTTTCGTATATATATATATATATATATATATATATATATATTGCTTTAGGGTAGTATATATGTATATATATTTCGTTTTATTATTATTGTTGTTATTTTATTTTTATTTTTTTCGGACAGATTCTTTTGATTTATTTTTTATTATTTTTTCGGATGATTATGTATATATATATGGGAATTTCATTTTCTATGTATATTATGTATATATGTATACATATAGACCGGTTCTATATATATAAATATATATATATATATATATGTATATTTTTGGATTTAAATAAGTATATGGTTGATTTTGTTTCTTTTGTTGTTCATCATGTTCTTGATTATTTCTTCATTTTTCATACTTTAATCATGTGTTTTGTTAAGTTGTTAATATAGAAATGTTATAGTTCAATCATTTTTTGCATCTTAAATCTTGGTTGTAATGTTGGTAGATTTAAATTGAATTTTTAGATGATTATTGAGTTTATTAGATTGAATTTGATTCTTTATTTTTGTTTAATTCTAATTTCGGTTTTAATTATAGAATTAAAATAGTTTGTGTGATATGTTAGGTTTAAGTGATTTAAAGTTACTTGTTTGTTGCTATTATGAATCTAGAAATTTTGTTGTTAAAAATCATGGTGTTCTTGGTTGTTCATCAAGATTGTTAGAATTGTTGTTAAAATCGTTTAAGAATTGTTTAAAATTGCTATATTTTGGTTGTTTGATTTAGTTGAATTCGTTATAGCTGAAAGGGTATAGTAGTAAATTTTAATAATGTTGGGGGTATTTTAGTCATCAAATTATAGTCAATTATTTGAATTAAAGTTATTTTTGTCCATTAGTTATTTAATTATTGTTAAATTAAAGTGGAAGACAAAACAAAAGATAGTGGTAATAAAAGTATTAATAGAATATATATAATGGGGAATAAAACATAACATAGTGGAATTAAAAGTGGGATTAAAATAAAAAGAAAGTGGAAGTCTTACTTTTAGTTTTTTAATTAATAATGGTTTGTTTTTTTAATTAAAAGGGGACCTTGAGTCTTGTGTATATAAGTTAGAATCAGATTTCATTTCAAGGAAGAAGAGAAGAAGAAAAAAATTCTAGAGAGCAAAAATCTGAAAAATCTTAAGAGTGTTACCAAATAGTGAACAAAAGAAAAACAAAACAAAAGAAAAACAAAAAAGAAAAAAACGAAAAAAAAAAATCTAAAAAAAAAAAAAGAGTGTTAGTTTTTATTTTACAAAGTCTCATTTTGAAACTCAATTCTGGGATGTTGATTCTTATTGCTTAAATCCGGATACCGGTATTCTTGATTGTACTGCTGTTGCTGTGATATTGCTGTGTTGTTATTTGCTGTGTTGATCCCCGGGATTTCTTTTATTTCCAATATCAGGTACATATCTAATCATGTTTAAATGATAAGATGAATATATGAGAAAGATGAGAATTTTGTTGAAATTTTAAATAGTTTCTATTTCTATCTTCTTTTACAGATTATGTTTTAATAAATTCCATATTAATATTCTATAAGTTTTTTGTGATAACTTTAAATAATTAAGCCTTCTTGTAGTAATAATAATTCACTTCTAAAAATGGTTATTAAATAGTATAATTATGAATCTGTTTATTAATGTTCAAATCATTTAGTAAATAAAAGGAAGAATGAATTACTCTTTTGTTAATCAAATTAATTAGAACTTCTTTAATATTGTCTTTAATAAATTAAGTTGTTAACATGTAGTTAAATTCAATAAAAATGTGAATTTTAATTATTTTTGCGTAAATTAGGCATTTAGGTACGATTTGAATTTTTCAATAACACAAGAATTGTTTCTTTTCAAGTTTAACCATCTCAAAATATAGGTGTAAATAACTAAGATTGATTTTGATTTTGGTAAATAGTTGTAAATAGTTAACAGTAAGGGTTTAATTCAAAAATAATAAAAAATTAAAAAAATTGAGTTTAAGTTAGTTGTAAGATAATTGGTTTAGTTTGTATATATATATATATATATTAGTTGTCGATTTTGCACTTTTATTTTTATATTTATTTAAGTAATGTTTATTTTATTAAACATTTATCTAAATATAACAAATAAAATATATTTTTTTTTAGTTTATAAAAAACGAATTTAAATAAAATTATAGTCAATTTATAATTGCTGTTTTTCTAAAAAATAAGCTTAGTTTTGAACAATTTGAAATAAAAAATGATTTTTACCATATAAGCTTTAATTGTTATAATTTTGATAGTTTTTGAATAAATGATTTTTATTGGTTTTTCTTTTATTTATTCAAGTTTTTAATATTCTTCTAAATTAGCTTCTTTTATTATTAAGTTGTGAAATTTTGTATTTAACAAAATAATAAAATAATAATAATAATAATAAAATAATAAATAAAACAATTTCGAATTTTTTTTTTTTAAATCTGTTTCATTAAGTTTTTTTGTCATAAATAAGATAAGTATTGCATTTTTAATTTCTAAATTAATTATGAGATTTCTTTATTTATAAAAACTAAAAAATAGGAAATGTAGTCATTTTAGAATTATATTGTTAATAAAAGTGAGATGAGCCTCGCCGCACAAAAATACACAAATTGCGACAGGCCTGGAATGTTTGATGTTACGAAATCGATTAAGGCAAAAACAATATAGCAAATGTAGTACACACAAAGTAGGATTGGACTTTAATAAATTAAATTGGGACGAGCCTCGCCCGATTTAAAATAAGCGGGGCCCCCATTTAGTAATGGTTTAACATAACTAGACTCGGGAAGACTATATAGCTAATTCCATAGTCTTACCCAAAACAATTAAAAGCCGATAGACATCATTTAGGGCACGATTTTAATATACTTTCCATTGAACGAGTGTGCACTTGGTGCGACTCAAATCCAAATCTCGGTAAAGCCGAAATACACCAAAAGTCATAGGCGTACTGGTTGCGGTATGACTCGAGGCGTGTTTTCGCAATACCGCAAATTCCTAAAAATAATATTTAACGTAAAAACACATTATGTTGTTAAAACTTATAATTGAGTCAAACAAAAGTCAAGAACGACAGTGGAGCGACCGTGCTAAAACCACGGAATCCGGGAGTGCCTAACACCTTCTCCCGGGTTAACAGAGTTCCTTATCCGGACCTCTGCTTCGCAGACATTCATAAGAGTCAAAATTCCTCGGATTCGGGATTAACCGGTGACTTGGGACACCATTGTCATTCCCAAGTGGCGACTCTGATTAATCTCTAATAAAATCCCGAACCGATTGTCCTTTAATTGGAAAAACTCCTTCCCTTACGTTATTTTATCCGTTTCGGGTAATTGAGCGTCGGGGTATACCCTACAAGTGTATTTATACGCATTTAAGTGTGTTGGGGTAGTAAAAAGGGAGGTGTGACAGCTCTGGCGACTCTGCTGGGGATCCAACCCTGAACTCCGGTTTCAGGGTTTAAGAACTCGAGCTCCTTAGAACTGCCGTTTGCGTTTTTGTTTGACTTCATTATATGATTTGAACAACATGCTATGTGCTTTATCGCTTTGATATTATGTGAACTGTATATAAAATTGTGCCGAAAACCCTTCTCTCTTCTCCCTCGGGGATGTGCTTACTGGTTGAGACTCCCCTTTCTGTTAAAGTCACCTTAAATTAAGAAAATAGAGGCCGGATAAGTTACAAAGCCGATTGACTCCGCGGGTCACCGGTACGTAGCCCCCTCCTCGATTCGAGTTGTCCGCTCGGGTACACGGTCTAGCACTCTATGAAACCGTAAGATTTTTGAACATAGGTCTAGGACGATTATTTGCATCATATTTGACTTAGGGGACTCAACACGGGGGTTGGGTCCGTCTAGGACAGGTGACCCGGTATTGAAAAGACCGAGCATGTTATGTGTTGCATTTTATTGTCCTTGATTGTTATGCGGACCGGCGAAAATCCCGAGATTGGAAAAATTGTTGAAAAAAAAGAGAGAGAGGAAAATAATGATTTGTAGAAAAATAGGTACATGGAAAATTTGAAAAATTTGAAAAATAGGTGGAACATTTTTTTGAAATAATTGGTCGATTAATCTGACCGAACTACGCAGGTTTGATTCTCGCCATTAGGTGGGATACGTAGGCAACCCTCATCGGGTCCAACCACCCCTTTAAAAAAAAAAAAAAAAAAAAAAAAAAAGACCAAAAAGATTTTCCTTTCAAATAATCGAGGTGATTGCTATTTTTGGAAATGGCCGAATGTTCCGAAAGGACGACGGAAGGCTGTTTTTGCAAAAATGGCCACTTCGAAAATCATTTTTCTTTTCTTTCATTCAAAAAATGAAAACTTGCATTGAAAAAGATTTTCCTTTTTTCTAAATAAAATCGCCTTAATAAATGTGCAGGACGAGCACGATGATGAATGAACAATTTTTCCTAAATAAAATCCCTTTGGAGCTGAGATTATGGTGGCAGGACATGGGATCCGATGGTCAAGACTGGGTCAAAAAGTACTTGAAAGGCCTTACGGGGTTACTCGAAATAGTTCCTCGAGGTGATGTGGTTAGAGCGTTGGTCTCGTTTTGGGATTCGGCACACAACGTATTTCATTTCCCAGATTTTGAGCTTACCCCTACTTTGGAAGAGATTGCCTTTTACATTGGGAAGACCGAGGTTCCGCTGAAAGGAAAATACCCGGTATCTCCGAGGACGGTGACAGTACATCGTTTCCTCGACTCTTTGAAAATTGCCCGGAATGTTCATAATGAAGATCTGGCCAACGGGTTTTGTTCTTTAAGCTTCATCTACAATAGGTTTGGACACGTTGGGGGTTTCAATGATCTTACCAACAAGCTATGTTGCAAGTCCAAACGGGCGAAATGGGAAGAACACCGGAGGTTCGCATTTTTGGTGGCATTTCTTGGAGTTGTGGTATTCCCGAGGAAAGATGGACATATCAATATAAAAGTTGCCGGTGTAGCTACCACACTGATAGTACAAGAAAACAGTACTCTGGTACCGATGATTGTTGCGGATATCTATCGTGCTATGACTGCGTGCAAAGCGGGGGCTAGCTTCTTCGAGGGGTGTAACTTGATCTTGCAAATCTGGCTAATTGAGCATCTATGCCACCACCCTTCGTTCTCGAGTTATGGTTCGGATGAATGGACATGTGTGGAAGAGTTCGGTACGAGGACAAAAGAAGTGAAGTTGCCGGAGGGAGTCCAAGGTTGGATTGTGTATCTTCGATCACTAACTGACGGTCAAATTGATTGGACGTATGACTGGTTACCTCTCGACGAGGTAATATACATGCCAACAGAGGGATCGCCATTTTTGATCATGGGTTTGAAGAGTATACAACCTTATGCACCATACAGAGCCCTGCGACAGTTGGGTCGGTGTCAGATTATTCCAAGAGATGGGGATCTCAGTGTGCAAGTTGTGGAGATTGGTCCGGACGGGCAATTCCCGGAAGTAAAAATCCGGCAAATCTGGAACGAATGCCAAAATCTGAAGATTGATACTTGTGTGCCGAATAGAGCAAGAGGGGAGATATCACCTGGGTACTCCACATGGTACCGACGAGGGGTTGAACACGAACGTCTTTCAAAGAGACCTCATTTGCAAGACCTGATAGAGCAATCCGAGGAAAATCTGAAATGGGCGGCCAAGGAAAAAGAATATAAGGCCAAAATCAGTCTGTTGGAAGATAAACTGAGAAATCTTCATTTCGAAAGTGGCTTGCAAGCAGCATCCGATGAAGTAGAAAAGAAACAGCTGAAGAAAGAAAATGATGTGTTGAAGGCTCAAATAGCTCAAATGAAAATTGCATCCGAGACCCCGGTTCGTTCAGCCCGCGATGAAAAGTTAATTGAGATTCTCCGGCGGAAAGTAAACGACTATAGCTTTGATTTGGACGTAGTTGAAAAAGAGTTAGTCGAGGCTCGGAAGCAAATGGGCAGAGACGCCGATGAAAGAGCTAAGTTGGTTCGGCAGCTACAAGACAAGCATGATGTTGAAATAGCTCAGCTTAGAAAGAAAATGATCTCAGCCACAGTCAAAAGTAACAAGATTATCAAAGATCTTGAAGAAGAAAGAGAGCACTGCTACACGACTATGGCTAGATTGGAATTGAAGCTGCAACAGGTGCAAAAGGACAACCAACATACCTTGGATGCTCGCGCTCGACAAATAAGTCGGCTATTGCAAGAAAAAGGGGTCATCAGAGAAAAGATTGTTCGCATCGCCCAATACATCACCCGAAAGACTCAGCTTTGTGAAGATATGACTCGGAGGACTTTTGTATCTGCGGTGAAGTTTTTTGTACAACAAGTCATGGCCGACCTGGATAGGCTTCAAAGGGGTTTAGCATATAGGCCCGCGGCAAGGCCGAACGATGCCTCGCGGGCACTAGGTGCATTAATGTACTCTTAGGTCATGCATCATCTTTTATTTTTCTTTTTCTTAAACATCACTTTGTAATCAAGGTTTTGAATTATCAATGAGAAAACAAAGTGTTGTTACCAATTCTTTTGCTCCGCTAGGCAAATAAATAGGAGCATGATTATGAAAACGGCAAGGAAAAAGAGAGAAAAGAAAAAGCAAAAAGAAAAAAAAAAGAAGAGAAAAAGCAAGAAAAGAGAAAAAGCAAAAAAGAAAAGAAAAGAAAAGAAGAAAAGAAAGAAAGAAAACTAAAGAGCGGAAAAAGAAAAAGATGATCGAAGTGAGCAGCGGCCGGGATGATGCATAACGATTCGAGCAAATATGTTTGTTTTTAAAGTCGTTACATCTTATTCATGCGCTAACAACTAACAAGTGTTGATGTTTGTGAGTCCAGATTTTCTAGGCAACTGGCATACTGGCTACCCACCCATACAACACCAGGTCCAAAAAGATGACAAAGGCTGTGTCCCAGGAGATCGAGGCAACCATTGTAGACCCCGCTCACGAAGAAGAGATCGTGGATGTGGCAGGGATGAAAGAAGAAATGTACAAGTTAAGACAGCAGATGGCTGAAATGTACCAGGCTTGGTCGAGAGGTCAACCACTACCAGCCTATCCTGCTAACCCTGCATATGTCCCTCCAGCCAATCCTAACCCCGAGCCACCAACATTGAACTCATCCTCCACCTACCCCGATTACCCTCACTACTATGCTTCCACCTCCCAGATACCACCACCTCCAGCCAAGCAAACACCACCTCAGGTTCCACAAGTTGCTCCTGTATATGTGGCACCTCCGCCCGCTGTTATCCACAAATCCTCTAGCGAACCAATGTTTCATATCCAGGATTCTCACTACTACCCTCCGGAGCCTACTTTCAGACAACACGAGTCTCACGCTCCGATGATAGAAGCAAGTGCCGGGCAGGAAGAGATGGCTCGGAAAGTGAAGAGTCTTGAGAATGCTTTCCGCAATATGCAAGGGCTGGGAGGGCAAGTAAGTGTAGCCTACAAAGACCTGTGTTTGTTCCCTGAGGTGCAGCTTCCTGCAGGATTTAAGTTGCCGAAGTTCGACATGTACAACGGACACGGGGATCCGGTAGCTCATCTAAGAGGATACTGTAGCAAGATGAGAGGCGCGGGAGGTAGAGATGAATTGTTGATGGCGTACTTCAGCCAAAGTTTGAGTGGATCAGCTCTGGAATGGTATACCCGACAGGACCATACAAGATGGTTCGTTTGGGATGACTTAGCGCAAGCTTTCGCTAGTCACTTTCAGTACAATTTGGAGATCATACCCGACAGGTTATCCCTTACCAAGATGGAGAAAAAGCCAGGAGAGAGCTTTAGAGAATACGGTTTTAGATGGAGGGAACAGACCGCTAGAGTGGATCCACCAATGAAAGAAGGAGAGATGGTGGATTGTTTTCTGCAAGCTTTGGAGCCAACATACTACGGCCATCTAGTGTCAGCAATTGGAAAGAGTTTTAACGAAGTTGTGAAAATGGGAAGTTTTGTAGAAGAGGGTTTGAAGACAAACAAAATTATGAGTTTTTCGGCTATCAAAGCCACCAATCAAGCTATACAGAGTGGAAGCGGAGGAGTGATGGGAAAGAAGAAGAAAGAAGAAGTATCAACCATTGAAAGTAGGTCATGGAGTCGCAACCCACATTATAACCCACCAAGACCCTATCGCCAACACCCACCAAGCCCGTCAACCCCATATAACCCACCACCACCATCTTACCCGCCAAATCCCTACAATGCACCAATCCTATATAACCCACCACCACCACCATACCCACCGACTGTACCACATTACCATCATCCTCAAACCCAAGCTTACCCACCACCACCATCGCCCCACGTGTGGAGAGCTCAAGCTCCACGCAATGTGTACCACACCCAGAACACATACCCAACCCTTAAACCTTACCGAAACCAGAATAGACCCAGGCCGGACGCTGATTGGAGAAACAAAGCAAGAAAGACATTCACTCCTCTCGGAGAATCATATACCGGTCTTTACCACATGTTGAAAGAATTGGGGATGCTGAGACCAATCGCACCAAAAAATCCAAACCCACCCCCGAAAAATCTTGATTCTTCTGTCAGATGTGAATACTGTTCGGGAACATTGGGCCACGATACTGAGAAGTGTTGGCAATTAAAGAATGCCATTCAAGATCTTATCGATGAGAGGAGAATTGAAGTGCAGGCTCCCGAGGCCCCAAACATTACCCAGAATCCATTGCCGAATCACCACGAAACGAATATGATAGAGCTGGTGCAGGGTGATGGCAATCAAAAACCATCTCAGGCCGTCATGATGATAAAGTCGAGTGACAAGTTAGAGAAAGAAATTGTGAAAGAGGAAGCAATTGTTGAGAAACCAAAGCCAGTAGTGATGGGAGGTTTAAAGGTGGTAGTTCCAGGTGCAAAGACGATCGTGATTGTGAAAGGAGCAAGTGCAGAGCCAGTAATCATAAAACCAGTAGTGCAAATGCCAGTGGTAAATACCAGGACTGTGCCTTGGAACTATAACAAGGTAACAGTAGTTTACAAGGGAAGAGAGATTTCTGGTGAAATTAATGAAACGCATGGACTCACACGATCTGGAAGGTGTTTTGCTCCAGAGGAGCTGAGAAAGATGAAAGTGGTGAAAGAAAGTCAATTGAAAAAGCCAGTGTCGGAAGAGGAAGCAGAAGAGTTTCTTAAGAAAATGAAGTCACAAGAGTACTCGGTGGTTGAGCAATTAAGAAAGACCCCGGCCCAAATTTCTCTGTTATCTTTGTTGATACATTCAGAGGAGCACCGGAAGGCTCTTATGAAGATTCTAAATGAGGCTCACGTTCCGGAGAAGATTTCAGTGTGTCATTTGGAGAAGATTACCAGCAAAATTTTCGAGTCTAATAGAATCACCTTCTCTGATAGGGAGTTGCCGGTGGAAGGAACTGAACACAATAAAGCATTGTACCTCACGGTAAAGAGTGAAGAGTCGGTCGTGACCAGGGTATTGATTGACAATGGATCGAGCGCGAACATCTGCCCGCTGTCAACTCTAGGGAAGCTGAACATTAGCCCGGACAGAATCCGGAGAAACAGTATCAATGTGAGAGGATTTGACGGCGGAGGTAAGAACACGTTAGGAGATATTATTTTGGAAGTGACCATCGGTCCCGTTGATTTTACGATGGAGTTCCAGGTGCTCGACATTGCCGTATCGTATAACTTGCTGTTAGGTCGACCCTGGATTCATGCGGCCAAAGCGGTACCATCTTCTCTACACCAGATGGTCAAGTTTGAATGGGAGCAGCAAGAGATTGTTGTACACGGAGAGGAAAATGCTTGTAATGTGGTAGCACCTTTTGACGGTACTGATGGGGATAGGGGTCCTTGGGTCTACCAAGTGACGGATGCTGTTGAGGTGAATAGAGTTGTTGAAGGAGAAAAGTTACCAACCCCTATGATGGCACCAACTGCTGTAATGGTGGCCAGAGAAATGCTGAAAAACGGATTTGCACCGGGGAGGGGATTAGGTAAAACACTGCAGGGAGTCACTCAACCAGTTCAGCTTCCGGAGAATAAAGGGAGATTCGGCTTAGGGTTCAAACCCACCTTTGCCGATATCCAAAGAGCCTCTAAAGCCAAGAGAAACTGGACCTTGCCCAAACCCATACCCAAATTATCCGACATCTTTATCGGGCCTGGTACAAAATATCAACCATCTGCTGCAGCAAAGTGCATTGAGACCCAACTTGATGAAGAAATGCTTGGTTTCAAGAAAATGTTTTGGGAGGTGAATACGATTGAAGCAGGGGAAGGCACGAGCAACATGGACGTGCAATTTGTGGGGCCCAAAGTCACATTGAACAATTGGGAAGCTACTCCTTTCCTTATCCGGAAGGAGTCTTGGTAGTTAGCTCAAAATTTCATCATTTGCTTCCCCGAAAGTTGTTATTTTCCCCATTCCCCTCATGAAAAAAAAAATTACCATGTATCCCGAACATTGTTCGTTTCTTTTTATTAATGAAATGCAGTTTTTCCTTTTTCTTCACTTTTGCCTTATTTTTTTTATATTTTCCTTTTGTACAGTTTTGCATGTGTTGATTCCAATGCCATGTCATGCGTGAAGGATTCTAGACCCAGTTCTGACAATCACGTTACTATACAAGAAATCGAGGAAGAGAGTGAAACAGAATGTGAGGATGAGGAAGCCTTGGAGGAAATAAGTAAGGACATGAAACAATACGAAGAAAAACCCAAGCCGAATCTGAGTGATACGGAATCTGTAAACTTGGGGAGCGAAGATGATGTCCGAGAAACAAAGATTAGTGTACATTTGGAGGCACCCCTTAGGGATGAATTGATAAGGTTGTTACATGAATTCAAGGACATTTTTGCTTGGTCCTATGATGACATGCCCGGGCTTAGCACAGATTTGGTAGTACACAAGTTGCCTATCTACTCTGAATGCCGGCCGGTAAAACAGAAGCTGAGGAAATTCAAAACGGACATTAGCGTGAAGATAAAGGAAGAGGTGAATAAGCAGTTCGAGGCAAAGGTCATAAGAGTTACCAAATACCCCACCTGGTTAGCAAATGTTGTGCCGGTCCCGAAGAAAGACGACAAAACCAGAGTGTGTGTAGACTATAGAGACCTCAACAAAGCTAGTCCGAAGGATGACTTCCCATTGCCAAACATTCACATATTGATCGATAATTGCGCCAAGCATGAAATCGGTTCGTTTGTGGATTGTTATGCAGGCTATCACCAGATCCTGATGGACGAAGAAGATGCTGAGAAAACTGCCTTCATTACACCTTGGGGAACGTACTGTTACAGAGTAATGCCGTTTGGATTAAAGAATTCTGGGGCAACTTACATGAGGGCAATGACCACAATGTTTCATGATATGATGCATCGAGAAATTGAAGTATATGTGGATGATGTCATCATAAAGTCCAGAAAACAACCTGATCATGTGAAAGATTTGAGGAAGTTTTTCCAAAGACTTCGGAGGTACAATCTAAAACTCAATCCGGCGAAGTGTGCTTTTGGAGTACCTTCAGGGAAACTACTGGGGTTTATTGTGAGTCGGCGAGGTATTGAACTGGATCCATCAAAGATCAAAGCTATTCAAAGTCTACCTCCGCCGAAGAACAAGAAGGAGGTCATGAGCTTATTAGGAAGGTTGAATTACATTAGTCGGTTTATTGCTCAGTTGACATCAACATGCGAGCCGATTTTCAAGTTGTTGAAGAAAGACGCGGCAGTGAAATGGACCGACGAATGTCAGGAAGCCTTTGACAAGATCAAGGAATATTTGGCCAATCCTCCGGTGTTAGTTCCTCCAGAACCAGGGCGTCCTCTGATTTTGTATTTGACGGTGCTGGATAACTCTTTCGGTTGTGTACTGGGTCAACATGATGAGACAGGCAAGAAAGAACAAGCCATCTACTACCTCAGCAAAAAGTTTACATCCTACGAGGTGAAGTATACCCAACTGGAGAGAACTTGTTGTGCATTGATTTGGGTGGCTCAGAAGCTAAAGCATTATTTGTCAGCATACACTACGTACTTGATATCACGGTTGGATCCTCTCAAGTATATATTTCAGAAGCCTATGCCTACGGGAAGACTGGCCAAATGGCAGATTCTGCTCACGGAATTCGACATTATCTATGTAACTCGTACGGCAATGAAGGCACAAGCTATTGCGGACCACTTAGCCGAAAATCCGGTGGATGATGAATATGAGCCATTGAAGACATACTTTCCGGATGAAGAGGCAATGCTTGTCGAGGAGATGGAGCAAGAGGAGAGGCCGGGATGGAAAATGTACTTTGACGGAGCTGTCAACAGCAGGGGCGTTGGTATCGGAGCGGTACTTATTTCAAGTACGGGTCAACACTATCCCGTCACAGCTCAGCTTCGATTTTTCTGTACCAACAATATGGCCGAATATGAGGCGTGCATCTTGGGATTAAGGATGGCGATTGACATGGGTGTTCAAGAGATTTTGGTCATGGGTGACTCGGATCTCTTGGTACACCAAATTCAAGGGGAATGGGAGACACGAGATTTGAAATTGATACCATATCGGTATTGTTTGCATGAGTTGTCTCAAAGGTTCCAGGCTATAGAGTTCAAGCACATCCCGAGAATGCACAATGAGATTGCAGATGCTTTGGCCACATTGTCCTCTATGTTGCATCATCCGGACAAGACATATATAGATCCGCTCCAGATCCAAGTCCGAGATCAGAATGCTTATTGCTTCGTTGTGGAAGAAGAGTCGGATGGAGAGCCGTGGTATCATGATATTAGAGAATACTTGAAAGCTGGCAAATACCCGGAGCAGGCCACTGGAGACCAGAAGAGAGCCATCAGGCGTCTAGCCAATGGATTTTTCTTCAGTGGAGGAGTGGTATACAAAAGAACACCAGATTTGGGTTTATTACGGTGTGTAGATGCACAACAAGCAGATGAAATCATGATTGAAGTACATGCTGGAATATGCGGACCTCACATGAGCGGATATGTTTTAGCAAAGAAGATCTTGAGAGCTGGGTACTACTGGCTCACGATGGAGCGTGATTGTATCGGGTATGTAAAGAAATGCCATCAATGCCAGGTACATGGGGATCTGATCCATTCTCCGCCTTATGAGTTGCACACAATATCGGCACCTTGGCCCTTTGTTGCTTGGGGCATGGATGTCATCGGCCCAATAGATCCAGCCGCTTCTAATGGGCACGGGTTCATTCTAGTTGCAATTGATTATTTCACCAAGTGGGTTGAAGCTAAGACATTCAAGGCAGTGACGAAGAAAGCGGTGGTAGATTTTGTGCACGAAAATATTATATGCCGATTTGGAATCCCCAAGGTGATTATCACAGACAATGGAGCCAATTTAAACAGTCATCTCATGGCGGAAGTTTGTGAAAGGTTTAAGATCACGCATCGCAATTCCACACCCTACAGGCCAAAGGCGAATGGAGCAGTAGAAGCGGCGAACAAGAATATCAAGAAGATTCTCCGAAAAATGGTGGAGGGATCCAGACAATGGCATGAAAAGTTACCCTTTGCTCTCATGGGTTACCGCGCGACGGTACGTACTTCTATCGGAACCACACCTTATACCCTGGTGTACGGAACGGAGGCTGTTATACCCGCAGAAATAGAAATACCGTCATTGCGAATTATAGCTGAATCTGAGATAGATGACGATGAATGGGTAAAGGCCCGATTAGAACAGTTGAATTTGATTGATGAGAAGAGATTGGCCGCGATCTGCCATGGACAGTTGTATCAGCGGAGAATGGCCAGAGCATATAATAAGAAGGTACGACCTCGAAAGTTTGAAGTCGGACAACTGGTATTGAGGCGTATCTTGCCACATTGGGCAGAGGCAGAAGGAAAGTTTGCGCCGAATTGGCAGGGACCGTTCGTGGTATCACGGGTGTTGTCCAATGGAGCATTATATTTAACGGATGTTGAAGGAAAGTGCGTAGAGACTGCTATCAATTCAGATGCGGTCAAAAGATACTATGTATGATTTCTTTTCAATTATGTGTTTTGTATTTTGTTGTGATTTTGGAATTGAAATGACGAAGGCATTTTATTCTCTATCCAAACACTTTATCCATTGATAGCCCCTTTGAGCCTTAATGAATGAATTCTTTCATATCCCTCTCTCGGAATCGCTCTGGTGCAACAAGATCGAAATTGCCAGAATAAAAAAATGAAATGATGGAAAATGAAAAAAAATGATGAAAAAAAAATGAAATGAAAAAAAAAATGATGATTAAAAAAATGAATGAAAAAAAAAGAAAAAAGACAAAAATAAAAGTCAAAAAGAAATCCATCTAACTTATGAAGTTGGATGAACTACGTCTGACTTGATCCCGAAAGGGTACGTAGGCAGCCTCTCTGAGGTTCAGTCACAATAAAGAAAAAATCCAAAAATTCCCCACATATTGAAACTGGGGCAGAAGTTATGTTTAATAATTCCGAGAGTTGTAAATATTTTTAACCCTCGTTGAAATTTTGAGCCTTTATATCTTTCTTTCTTAACCCGCCCAAAAGCCACGTTACAGTCCAAAGAAAGACCTTCTGATCAATTTTGAAATGATAACAAATACAGCGAAGGAGGAGCGAAGCATCGGATAATACCCGTGGTACAGAAAACAAAATACAAAAAGGAAAAATGGAAAAAATAATAAAAATGAGAGAGTCTCATCGGTGAAAACCTTAGCCGGCACTGTGAGACGATTGTGAGGTTGAGAGAAATAAAATGAGAGAGTCTCATCAGTAAAAACCTTAATCGGCACTGTGAGACGACTGTGAGGTTGAGAGAATAAATGAGAGAGTCTTATTGGTGAAAACCTTTCGAGGCACGGTAGGGCGATCGTGATGATTACCAGAAAAGAGAAAAGCAACAAAAATAGTATCGGTTTGGGTTGGAAACAATTTGGAGATAGAATAATGATTGGAACGAACTGGGTCAGAGTTTAAATACATGGCATGGTCAGCGGAATCAGCCAGCAAATACCCAGATAAGTTCTATCATCTCTCCAAAACGCCCTTACCTTTCTTTCATTTTTCTGCATTTCATTGTTTACCTTTTGAGAGCTAACTACCAGCTCCTGATAACGAAAGCTGAAACAACACTGGGTCAGAAAGAAGGAAGAGTTGGGAAGGAAATAAGGAAGCTTGGCAAATATGGCCAAAGGAAAAGAAAACAAAACAAAAATGGAAAAAATGAGAAAATACAAAAAGAGTCTGCAAGGGATAAGCAGTTGAAAGCTACACAACATGAGAAAAGCAAAAAGAAGAAAGCAATAAGAAGCAGGGACGGCAGATGCCAGTTGCCAGCAGTTTATATCTAATAAGTTTTGTTTCATGCAGGAACAAATTGTCACTAATCACTTTAAAATGAATGTGACCAATGTGGAAAATAGAAAACACCAAAAAGAGAAGTTCGCCAATAAGTGGAGAAATTCACAGGCAAGAGATAATTGGTAAAAGAAAATACCAAAAAGAGGAAGGTAACATCTTTTAAAATCCACTCCCGAGTCCTCAGGCTACGGGAATATTTTTCTGCTTCGCATTGCACGTTTAATTTCTGTTAGGCGCCCACCTTCAAATACGGGAATATTTTCTGCATTTGCATTGCACGTTTAAATTCTGTTAGGCGCCCACCTTCAAATACGGGAATATTTTCTTCATTTGCATTGCACGTTTAAATTCTGTTAGGCGCCCACCTTCAAATACGGGAATATTTTCGCATTCGCATTGCACGTTTAAATTCTGTTAGGCGCCCACCTTCAAATACGGGAATATTTTCGCATCGCATTGCACGTTTAAATTACAGTTAGCGCCCGCCTCAAATACGGGAATATTTTACGCATCGCATTGCACGTTTAATTTACGTTAGGCGCCCACGCTTCAAATACGGGAATATTTTCGCATTCGCATTGCACGTTTAAATTACAGTTAGGCGCCCCCCTCGAATACGGGAATATTTTCGCATTTGCATTGCACGTTTAAGTTCAGTTAGGCGCCCGCCTCAAATACGGGAATATTTTACGCATTTGCATTGCACGTTTAAATTACGTTGGCGCCCGCCTTCGAATACGGGAATATTTTATGCATTTGCATTGCACGTTTAAATTACGTTAGGCGCCCGCTTCAAATACGGGAATATTTTACGCATTTGCATTGCACGTTTAAATTACGGTAGGCGCCCACGCTCAAATACGGGAATATTTTACGCATTTGCATTGCACGTTTAAATTACATTGGCGCCCGCCTTCAAATACGGGAATATTTTACGCATTTGCATTGCACGTTTAAATTACGGTAGGCGCCCGCCTTCAAATACGGGAATATTTTCGCATTCGCATTGCACGTTTAAATTCTGTTAGGCGCCCGCCTTCAAATACGGGAATATTTTACGCATTCGCATTGCACGTTTAATTTACGTTAGGCGCCCGCCTTCAAATACGGGAATATTTTACGCATCGCATTGCACGTTTAATTTACGTTAGGCGCCCGCCTCAAATACGGGAATATTTTCTGCATTTGCATTGCACGTTTAAGTTGCTGTTAGGCGCCCGCCTCAAATACGGGAATATTTTACGCATTTGCATTGCACGTTTAAATTACGTTGAGCGCCCACCTTCAAATACGGGAATATTTTCTGCATTTGCATTGCACGTTTAAATTCCGTTAGAGGCGCCCGCCTTCAAATACGGGAATATTTTCTGCATTTGCATTGCACGTTTAAATTCCGTTAGGCGCCCACCTTCAAATACGGGAATATTTTCTGCATTTGCATTGCACGTTTAAGTTCTGTTAGGCGCCCGCCCTCAAATACGGGAATATTTTCTGCATTCGCATTGCACGTTTAATTTACGTTAGGCGCCCACCTTCAAATACGGGAATATTTTCGCATTCGCATTGCACGTTTAAATTCTGTTAGGCGCCCACCTTCAAATACGGGAATATTTTCGCATTCGCATTGCACGTTTAATTTCATTTAGGCCCCCTTCGAATACGGGAATATTTTGCGTTTGCATTGCACGTTTAAATTCGGTAGCGCCCACCTTGAATACGGGAATATTTTCTGCATTTGCATTGCACGTTTAAATTGCGTTAGGCGCCCACCTTCAAATACGGGAATATTTTCTGCATTTGCATTGCACGTTTAAATTACGTTAGGCGCCCACCTTCAAATACGGGAATATTTTCTGCATTTGCATTGCACGTTTAAATTCGGTAGGCGCCCGCCTTCAAATACGGGAATATTTTACTGCATTTGCATTGCACGTTTAAGTTATGTTAGCGCCCACCGCCAAATACGGGAATATTTTACGCATTCGCATTGCACGTTTAATTTACGGTGGCGCCCACGCTCAAATACGGGAATATTTTACTGCATTCGCATTGCACGTTTAAATTACTGTAAGGCGCCCCGCTTCAAATACGGGAATATTTTACGCATTCGCATTGCACGTTTAATTTACGGTAGGCGCCCGCCTTCAAATACGGGAATATTTTACGCATTCGCATTGCACGTTTAAATTCGTTAGGCGCCCACCTTCAAATACGGGAATATTTTACTGCATTCGCATTGCACGTTTAATTTACGGTAGGCGCCCACCGCCAAATACGGGAATATTTTACGCATTCGCGTTGCACGTTTAATTTATGTTAGGCGCCCGCCTTCGAATACGGGAATATTTTACGCATCGCATTGCACGTTTTAATTTATGTTTGGCGCCCGCCTTCAAATACGGGAATATTTTGCATTCGCATTGCACGTTTAAATTTACGTTAGGCGCCCGCCTTCAAATACGGGAATACTTTACGCATCGCATTGCACGTTTAAATTTACGTTAGGCGCCCACCTTCAAATACGGGAATATTTTACGCATCATCATGGTTTATATATTTAAAAGCCCACACGGGGGGAGAAAAAAAAAAAAAAAAGAGGTAGTTTGTTGTTTTTGTTTTGAGCAGGTTCAGCTCGAGGGCAAGAAGTACCATTGAAAAGAAGAAGAGGAAAACAAGAAAGAAAATCAACAAAAAAGGGAGAGTCTGCATCGCCGAAAATCAAGAAAAAGGAAGAAGAGCAAAAGCTAGGATAGGAATAATTGTAATTGTAGAATCATAGCTTAGAATAACTTCTTTATTTTACATTCTCCCCGGTGTAATAAGGAGGTCAGCAAGCAGTAACCGCAACAGCAGCAACAGTAACAGCAAAAAATCGCAGTTTCATTGGTAGTCCCAGCTACCAAAAATTTTCCGAACTACATTGACCTGATTCCCTTTTAGCCAGGGATATGTAGGAAACCTTTTGAAGCAAAGGTTCGGTCAAAATTTTGAAAAAATGCTTCTCCCGGAGTGCTCAAACGGGCAAAAATCGCTCGTATCCGCTCACTTGTCTTTGTGGGAAAAATCATTAATGTATACCAGTTGATCAGGTGGTGGTTGTGAGCACGTGATTTTTGCCCTATATGAGAATTACTCCCAAAACTTCAAAATAAAAGAGTCTTGTGTTGTTTGCAATATTTGTGAATTTTGTGTTATTTTTCTTGAATTGTTTGCATTTTATCTGTGCATATTTATTTGTTTAAATAAATAAAAATACAAAAACATATTGCATTTGCATATAAAATTTAAGTTTACAATTAGGAGTAATTAAGTTTGTTTTACGAAAATGAAAAATCACAAAAAATATGTATTATTGCATTTTTAGCATTTAATGTCCAAATCGTGCAATTTTATTTTAATTAATGTTTAAATTTTATGTGATAATTATTCTTAGGAGTTAATTAATATTTTAAGATAACTTTGTTTTTTATAATTTAATCTTAGCATTTTTTATTAATTATTAATAGGAAGAGAACAAAGAATAATTAAATAAAAAGAAATTCAAATTGGGCCAATTCTTAAATTAAACCCAAGCCCAAATTTAATCTAACCCCAACCCAAACTTACTCTAATCCAACCCAAAATCCCCCCATCTGACCAAGACAACCCCTCCCATTTTTGTTATTTTTTCATTACACTAATTAAAAAGAAAAGAAAACCTAAAACACAAAACTAACCTAAAAGACACACACCCGCCACCCCCCTCTCTTCTTCTTCTCCAAGCTCCATAGCCATGGATGCCCTCTCCTTCAACCACCCAAACAGCTCCACAACTAGCCTCGTCCCCCACGTGAAACCAAACAACCATCGTTCAACCACCCAAACGACCATCTCCTGTTGCGTCGTTCTTCTTCTCCTCCGTCAAAACCCCACCATCTTCACGCCTGAACCAGCCTTCTGCCGCCAAACGAACCAGCCAGCACCCCTCCCCGTCGCCCCTCACGATCATGCTGCCAGCAGTGCGACCAACAGCTCGCTGCCATGGTTGTTGCGTCATGCTGGCCGAGAAAAATGGAGAAGACAACTCGCTTCCATGGCCGGCAACGTCGAGCTCCATGCGTCTGCCATGGTTGTTCCTCCGAGCTGGTCGACGAGCAGAAGCTCGACGACATCCATGGCATTTTTTTCTTCTTCATCTTTCATTCTTTCTTTTTGATTTTTCCGGCAATGGTGGATATATATATATATATATATATATATATATATATATATATATATATATATATATATATATATGTATATAGGTGTAAACATATATTATATATGTATATATATGTGTATATATAGCATACATGTATATATATATACATATATATATATATATGCTTGAATAAAGTAATAAAAACCCTAATTATGCATGTGTATATACTATGTATATGCTGTGTATATACGTGTATACATGGGTATATTAAATATATATGACTATATGTATATATGTGTATTTTATATTATTTTTTTTTATTTTTTCAGGCAGAATATATTTCTCGTTATTTTTATTATTTATTTTTATTTTTTTCGGACAATATATATATTTTCTTGGTTTTTCGTATATATATATATATATATATATATATATATATATATATATATATATATTGCTTTAGGGTAGTATATATGTATATATATTTCGTTTTATTATTATTGTTGTTATTTTATTTTTATTTTTTTCGGACAGATTCTTTTGATTTATTTTTTATTATTTTTTCGGATGATTATGTATATATATATGGGAATTTCATTTTCTATGTATATTATGTATATATGTATACATATAGACCGGTTCTATATATATAAATATATATATATATATATATATATGTATATTTTTGGATTTAAATAAGTATATGGTTGATTTTGTTTCTTTTGTTGTTCATCATGTTCTTGATTATTTCTTCATTTTTCATACTTTAATCATGTGTTTTGTTAAGTTGTTAATATAGAAATGTTATAGTTCAATCATTTTTTGCATCTTAAATCTTGGTTGTAATGTTGGTAGATTTAAATTGAATTTTTAGATGATTATTGAGTTTATTAGATTGAATTTGATTCTTTATTTTTGTTTAATTCTAATTTCGGTTTTAATTATAGAATTAAAATAGTTTGTGTGATATGTTAGGTTTAAGTGATTTAAAGTTACTTGTTTGTTGCTATTATGAATCTAGAAATTTTGTTGTTAAAAATCATGGTGTTCTTGGTTGTTCATCAAGATTGTTAGAATTGTTGTTAAAATCGTTTAAGAATTGTTTAAAATTGCTATATTTTGGTTGTTTGATTTAGTTGAATTCGTTATAGCTGAAAGGGTATAGTAGTAAATTTTAATAATGTTGGGGGTATTTTAGTCATCAAATTATAGTCAATTATTTGAATTAAAGTTATTTTTGTCCATTAGTTATTTAATTATTGTTAAATTAAAGTGGAAGACAAAACAAAAGATAGTGGTAATAAAAGTATTAATAGAATATATATAATGGGGAATAAAACATAACATAGTGGAATTAAAAGTGGGATTAAAATAAAAAGAAAGTGGAAGTCTTACTTTTAGTTTTTTAATTAATAATGGTTTGTTTTTTTAATTAAAAGGGGACCTTGAGTCTTGTGTATATAAGTTAGAATCAGATTTCATTTCAAGGAGGAAGAGAAAAATTCTAGAGAGCAAAAATCTGAAAAATCTTAAGAGTGTTACCAAATAGTGAACAAAAGAAAAACAAAACAAAAGAAAAACAAAAAAGAAAAAAACGAAAAAAAAAAATCTAAAAAAAAAAAAAGAGTGTTAGTTTTTATTTTACAAAGTCTCATTTTGAAACTCAATTCTGGGATGTTGATTCTTATTGCTTAAATCCGGATACCGGTATTCTTGATTGTACTGCTGTTGCTGTGATATTGCTGTGTTGTTATTTGCTGTGTTGATCCCCGGGATTTCTTTTATTTCCAATATCAGGTACATATCTAATCATGTTTAAATGATAAGATGAATATATGAGAAAGATGAGAATTTTGTTGAAATTTTAAATAGTTTCTATTTCTATCTTCTTTTACAGATTATGTTTTAATAAATTCCATATTAATATTCTATAAGTTTTTGTGATAACTTTAAATAATTAAGCCTTCTTGTAGTAATAATAATTCACTTCTAAAAATGGTTATTAAATAGTATAATTATGAATCTGTTTATTAATGTTCAAATCATTTAGTAAATAAAAGGAAGAATGAATTACTCTTTTGTTAATCAAATTAATTAGAACTTCTTTAATATTGTCTTTAATAAATTAAGTTGTTAACATGTAGTTAAATTCAATAAAAATGTGAATTTTAATTATTTTTGCGTAAATTAGGCATTTAGGTACGATTTGAATTTTTCAATAACACAAGAATTGTTTCTTTTCAAGTTTAACCATCTCAAAATATAGGTGTAAATAACTAAGATTGATTTTGATTTTGGTAAATAGTTGTAAATAGTTAACAGTAAGGGTTTAATTCAAAAATAATAAAAAATTAAAAAAAATTGAGTTTAAGTTAGTTGTAAGATAATTGGTTTAGTTTGTATATATATATATATATATTAGTTGTCGATTTTGCACTTTTATTTTTATATTTATTTAAGTAATGTTTATTTTATTAAACATTTATCTAAATATAACAAATAAAATATATTTTTTTTTAGTTTATAAAAAACGAATTTAAATAAAATTATAGTCAATTTATAATTGCTGTTTTTCTAAAAAATAAGCTTAGTTTTGAACAATTTGAAATAAAAAATGATTTTTACCATATAAGCTTTAATTGTTATAATTTTGATAGTTTTTGAATAAATGATTTTTATTGGTTTTTCTTTTATTTATTCAAGTTTTTAATATTCTTCTAAATTAGCTTCTTTTATTATTAAGTTGTGAAATTTTGTATTTAACAAAATAATAAAATAATAATAATAATAATAAAATAATAAATAAAACAATTTCGAATTTTTTTTTTTTAAAATCTGTTTCATTAAGTTTTTTTGTCATAAATAAGATAAGTATTGCATTTTTAATTTCTAAATTAATTATGAGATTTCTTTATTTATAAAAACTAAAAAATAGGAAATGTAGTCATTTTAGAATTATATTGTTAATAAAAGTGAGATGAGCCTCGCCGCACAAAAATACACAAATTGCGACAGGCCTGGAATGTTTGATGTTACGAAATCGATTAAGGCAAAAACAATATAGCAAATGTAGTACACACAAAGTAGGATTGGACTTTAATAAATTAAATTGGGACGAGCCTCGCCCGATTTAAAATAAGCGGGGCCCCCATTTAGTAATGGTTTAACATAACTAGACTCGGGAAGACTATATAGCTAATTCCATAGTCTTACCCAAAACAATTAAAAGCCGATAGACATCATTTAGGGCACGATTTTAATATACTTTCCATTGAACGAGTGTGCACTTGGTGCGACTCAAATCCAAATCTCGGTAAAGCCGAAATACATCAAAAGTCATAGGCGTACTGGTTGCGGTATGACTCGAGGCGTGTTTTCGCAATACCGCAAATTCCTAAAAATAATATTTAACGTAAAAACACATTATGTTGTTAAAACTTATAATTGAGTCAAACAAAAGTCAAGAACGACAGTGGAGCGACCGTGCTAAAACCACGGAATCCGGGAGTGCCTAACACCTTCTCCCGGGTTAACAGAGTTCCTTATCCGGACCTCTGCTTCGCAGACATTTATAAGAGTCAAAATTCCTCGGATTCGGGATTAACCGGTGACTTGGGACACCATTGTCATTCCCAAGTGGCGACTCCGATTAATCTCTAATAAAATCCCGAACCGATTGTCCTTAAATTGGAAAAACTCCTTCCCTTACGTTATTTTATCCGTCTCGGGTAATTGAGCGTCGGGGTACACCCTACAAGTGTATTTATACGCTTTAAGTTGTTGGGGTAGTAAAAAGGGAGGTGTGATGATCTATTGCTATTGAGCATGGTGGAATTTGATGTTATTCTAGGCATGGACTAATTATCTCCGTGTCATGCTATTCTAGACTGTTATGCTAAGACAGACACTTTGGCTATATTGAGTGGCGTGGTATGACTGACTATGTTCCTAGCAGGGTAATTTCTTTCCAAAAGGCCCAGCGTATGGTGGGGAAAGGTTAAATATCATATTTGTCTTTTGGGAGGGATGTTGGAGCTGAGACTCCTATCATTGATTATGTCCTAGTTGTGAGGGAGTTTCCTGATATTTTTCCTGCAGACCTGTAGGGCATGCCACCGGATAGGGACATTGATTTGGTATTAACTTGGTGTCGGGCACTCGACTCATTTCCATTCCACCATATGGTATGGCACCAGCAGAGTTGAAATAACTAAAGGATCAGCTTCAGGAACTCCTAGATAAGGGGTTCATTCGGCCTGTATTATTGTGGGGCGTACCGGTGTTGTTTGTTAAGAAGAAAGACTGCTCAATGAGGATGTGTATTGATTATAGACAGTTGAACAAGGTAACTGTGAAGAACAAGTATTCTCTACCGCGTATTGATGATTTATTTGATTAGCTCCAGAGAGCGAGGGTGTTCTCAGAGATTGATCTTCGCTCAGGCTATCACCAGCTGAAGATTAGATATTCTGATATTATGAAGACAACCTTCAGGACGAGGTATGGGCATTATGAGATTGCATTCAGGACGAGATATGGGCACTATGAGTTTCTTGTGATCTTGTGTTCCAGCCATGTTTGGATTCTTTCGTGATCGTGTTCATTGATGGCATTCCGGTATACTCTCGTAGCCAGGAGGAGCATGCTCAACATTTGAGCGTTGTGTTGCAGAGGTTGAGGGTGGAGAAATTGTATGCTAAGTTCTTCAAGTGCGAGTTTTGGCTCGAGTCGACAGCTTTTCTAAGTCATGTGGTGTCTCGTGATGGTATTTAGGTCGACCCGAAGAAGATAGAGACGATGCAGAGTTAGCCTAGACCATCCTCAGCTACGGAGATCTAGAGATTCCTTGGTTTGGCGGGGTATTATCGCCGGTTTGTTCAGGGATTTTCATCCATTGCTTCTTCTTTAACCAGGTTGACGCAGAAGGGTGCACCATTCGTGTGGTCAGATAAGTGCGAGGAGAGCTTTCAGAAGCTCAAGATAGCTTTGACCACAGCTCCAGTGTTAGTCTTGCCATCAGCTTCAGGTTCATATACCGTATATTGTGATGCCTCAAGAGTGGGGATATGTTGTGTGTTGATGCAGGAAGGTAGAGTGATTGCTTATGCTTCTCGTCAATTGAAGCCTCATGAGAAGAACTACCATGTTCATGATTTGGAGTTAGTTGCCATAGTTCATACCTTTAAGATTTGGAGGCACTATTTGTACGACATGTCTTGTGAGGTGTATACCAATCATCGTAGTCTCCAGCATTTGTTCAGACAGAGGGATCCTAATTTGAGACAGCAGAGATGGCTTGAGTTGCTCAAGGATTATGACATTACTATTCTATATCATCCAGGGAAGGCCAATATGGTGGCCGATGCTTTGAGCCGAAAGGCGGTTAGTATGGACAGCTTGGAATATATTCTAGTTAGGGAGAGACCATTTGCATATGATGTTCAGGCATTGGCCAATCGGTTAGTGAGGTTGGATATTTCAGAGCCCGGCAGGGTTTTGGCTTGTGTTGTTTCTCATTCTTCCTTATATGATCGTATTCGTGAGCGTCAGTATGATGATCCACACTTGCTTGTCCTCAAGGACAGAGTTCAACATGATGGTGCCAGAGATGTCACTATTGATAGTGATGGTGTATTGAGGATGCAGGGTCGAATATGCATGCCCAATGTTGATAGCCTTCGTGAGTTGATATTCGAAGAGGCTCATAGCTCCCGGTATTCTATCCATCTAGGTGTCGCGAAGATGTACCAGGACTTGAAATAGCATTATTGGTGGAGAAAGATAAAGATGGATATTGTGAGGCATGTAGCACGGTGTATCAACTGTAAGCAGGTAAAGTACGAGCATCAGAGGCCCGGTAGCATGTTTTAGCGTATTGATATTCCCGAGTGGAAGTGGGAAAAGATCATTATAGATTTTGTTAGTGGACTCCGTCGGACAGCGAGGAAGTTTGATTTGGGTGGTTGTGGATAGGCTGACCAAGTCAGCTCACTTCATTCCTGTGTGTACTACATACTCCTTGGAGCAGTTGGCCGAGATATTCATTCGTGAGATTGTGAGATTGCATGGAGTTCCTGTTTCTATCATATCAGACAGAGGTACCCAGTTCACTTCTCAATTCAGTAGGACATTTCAGCGAGAATTGGGTTCACGGGTAGAGCTGAGCATGACATTTCACCCACAGACGGATGGGCAGTCCGAGCATACAATTCAGATACTGGAGGACATGTTGTGTGCTTGTGTTATTGATTTTGGAGGTTCTTGGGCTGATTACTTGCCTCTTGCAGAGTTTGCTTATAACAATAGCTATCAGTCCAGCATTTAGATGGCACCATATGAAACCTTATATAGGAGGCGGTGTAGGTCTCCAGTGGGTTGGTTTGAGCCCGGCGAGGCTAGATTGTTGGGGACAGAGTTAGTTCAGGATGCCTTAGACAAGGTGAAGGTGATTCAGGAGAGACTTCACACAGATCAGTCGCGTTAGAAGAGTTATGCGGACCAGAAGGTCCGAGATATGTCTTATTCTGTGGGCGAGAAGGTGTTGCTGAAGGTTTCGCCTATGAAGGGCGTTATGAGGTTTGGAAAGAAAGGAAAGCTGAGCCCAAGGTTCATTGGACCTTTTGATGTGCTTAGGAAAGTTAGGGAGGTGTCCTTTATGCTTGATTTTCCACCTAGCTTGTCGGGAGTTCACCCGGTGTTCCATGTATCTATGCTCCGGAAGTACATTGGACATTCGTCACACGTATTGACTTTCCTTATTCAAGCTTCCTCCAAAACGGCTATATGCCTCATTTCCAATTTAATTTCACTCCTAACTCCCCCGATAGACTCTAACACTTATATAAGAGCATGAATTATGTAATTACAACATAACGGGGTGGTAATTCCCGTGACGACGGGCCGGGTCGTCACACTAGGTATGTTTCTTGACCCGTTCGAGGACGAGCGTTTGCTTAAGTTGGGGAGAATGTGACAACCCGGCCTGTCGTCACGAGAGTTACCGCCCCGTTATCCCTCATTATATTGTTTCATGTTTCTATATCTGTGTTAGA
>JASVEL010013563.1:0-31078 GCA_032618575.1 Nicotiana noctiflora
GTGACTCCCTGCAGTGTTTTACCTAATCCCCTCCCCGGTGCAAATCCGTTTTTCAGCATTTCTCTGGCCACCATTACAGCAGTTGGTGCCATCATAGGGGTTGGTAACTTTTCTCCTTCAGCAACTCTATTCACCTCAACAGCATCCGTCACTTGGTAGACCCAAGGACCCCTATCCCCATCAGTACCATCAAAAGGTGCTACCACATTACAAGCATTTTCCTCTCCGTGTACAACAATCTCTTGCTGCTCCCATTCAAACTTGACCATCCGGTGTAGAGAAGATGGTACCGCTTTGGCCACATGAATCCAGGGTCGACCTAACAGCAAGTTATATGATACGGCAATATCGAGCACCTGGAACTCCATCGTAAAATCAACGGGACCGATGGTCACTTCCAAAATAATATCTCCTAACGTGTTCTTACCTCCGCCGTCAAATCCTCTCACATTGATATTGTTTCTCCGGATTCTGTCCGGGCTAATGTTCAGCTTCCCTAGAGTTGACAGCGGGCAGATGTTCGCGCTCGATCCATTGTCAATCAATACCCTGGTCACAACTGACTCTTCACTCTTTACCGTGAGGTACAATGCTTTATTGTGTTCAGTTCCTTCCACCGGCAGCTCCCTATCGGAGAAGGTGATTCTATTAGACTCGAAAATTTTGCTGGTAATCTTCTCCAAATGACACACTGAAATCTTCTCTGGAACGTGAGCCTCATTTAGAATCTTCATAAGAGCCTTCCGGTGCTCTTCCGAATGTATCAACAAAGATAACAAAGAAATTTGGGCCGGGGTCTTTCTTAACTGCTCAACCACCGAGTACTCTTGTGACTTCATTTTCTTAAGAAATTCTTCTGCTTCCTCCTCCGACACTGGCTTCTTCAGTTGGCTTTCTTTTACCGTTTTCATCTTTCTCAGTTCCTCTGGAGCAAAACACCTTCCGGATCGGGTAAGTCCATGCGTTTCGTTAATTTCACCAGAAATCTCTTTTCCCTTGTAAACTACTGTTACCTTGTTATAGTTCCAAGGCACAGTCTTTGTATTCACCATTGGCATTTGCACTACTGGTTTTATGATTACTGGCTCTGCACTTGCTCCTTTCACAGTCACGATCGTCTTTGCACCTGGAACTACCACCTTTAAACCTCCCATCACTACTGGCTTTGGTTTCTCAACAATTGCTTTCTCTTTCACAATTTCTTTCTCTAACTTGTCACTCGACTTTATCATCATGACGGCCTGAGATGGTTTTTGATTGCCATCACCCTGCACCAGTTCTATCATATTCGTTTCGTGGTGATTCGACAATGGATTCTGGGTAATGTTTGGGGCCTCGGGAGCCTGCACTTCAATTCTCCTCTCATCGATAAGATCTTGAATGGCATTCTTTAATTGCCAACACTTCTCAGTATCGTGGCCCAATGTTCCCGAACAGTATTCACATCTGACAGAAGAATCAAGATTTTTCGGGGGTGGGTTTGGATTTTTTGGTGCGATTGGTCTCAGCATCCCCAATTCTTTCAACCTGTGGTAAAGACTGGTATATGATTCTCCGAGAGGAGTGAATGTCTTTCTTGCTTTGTTTCTCCAATCAACGTCCGGCCTGGGTCTATTCTGGTTTCGGTAAGGTTTAAGGGTTGGGTATGTGTTCTGGGTGTGGTACACATTGTGTGGAGCTTGAGCTCTCCACACGTGGGGCGATGGTGGTGGTGGGTAAGCTTGGGTTTGAGGATGATGGTAATGTGGTACAGTCGGTGGGTATGGTGGTGGTGGTGGGTTATATAGGATTGGTGCATTGTAGGGATTTGGCGGGTAAGATGGTGGTGGTGGGTTATATGGGGTTGACGGGCTTGGTGGGTGTTGGCGATAGGGTCTTGGTGGGTTATAATGTGGGTTGCGACTCCATGACCTACTTTCAATGGTTGATACTTCTTCTTTCTTCTTCTTTCCCATCACTCCTCCGCTTCCACTCTGTATAGCTTGATTGGTGGCTTTGATAGCCGAAAAACTCATAATTTTGTTTGTCTTCAAACCCTCTTCTACAAAACTTCCCATTTTCACAACTTCGTTAAAACTCTTTCCAATTGCTGACACTAGATGGCCGTAGTATGTTGGCTCCAAAGCTTGCAGAAAACAATCCACCATCTCTCCTTCTTTCATTGGCGGATCCACTCTAGCTGCCTGTTCCCTCCATCTAAAACCGTATTCTCTAAAGCTCTCTCCTGGCTTTTTCTCCAGCTTGGTAAGGGATAACCTGTCGGGTATGATCTCCAAATTGTACTGAAAGTGACTAGCGAAAGCTTGCGCTAAGTCATCCCAAACGAACCATCTTGTATGGTCCTGTCGAGTATACCATTCCAGAGCTGATCCACTCAAACTTTGGCTGAAGTACGCCATCAACAATTCATCTCTACCTCCCGCGCCTCTCATCTTGCTACAGTATCCTCTTAGATGAGCTACCGGATCCCCGTGTCCGTTGTACATGTCGAACTTCGGCAACTTAAATCCTGCAGGAAGCTGCACCTCAGGGAACAAACACAGGTCTTTGTAGGCTACACTTACTTGCCCTCCCAGCCCTTGCATATTGCGGAAAGCATTCTCAAGACTCTTCACTTTCCGAGCCATCTCTTCCTGCCCGGCACTTGCTTCTATCATCGGAGCATGAGATTCGTGTTGTCTGAAAGTCGGCTCCGGAGGGTAGTAGTGAGAATCCTGGATATGAAACATTGGTTCGCTAGAGGATTTGTGGATAACAGCGGGCGGAGGTGCCACATATACAGGAGCAACTTGTGGAACTTGAGGTGGTGTTTGCTTGGCTGGAGGTGGTGGTATCTGGGAGGTGGAAGCATAGTAGTGAGGGTAATCGGGGTAGGTGGAGGATGAGTTCAATGTTGGTGGCTCGGGGTTAGGATTGGCTGGAGGGACATATGCAGGGTTAGCAGGGTAGGCTGGTAGTGGTTGACCTCTCGACCAAGCCTGGTACATTTCAGCCATCTGCTGTCTTAGCTTGTACTTTTCTTCTTTCATCCCTGCCACATCCACGATCTCTTCTTCGTGAGCGGGGTCTACAATGGTTGCCTCGATCTCCTGGGATACAGCCTTTGTCATCTTTTTGGATCTGGTGTTGTATGAGTGGGTAGCCAGTATGCCAGTTGCCTAGAAAATCTGGACTCACAAACATCAACACTTGTTAGTTGTTAGCGCATGAATAAGATGTAACGACTTTAAAAACAAACATATTTGCTCGAATCGTTATGCATCATCCCGGCCGCTGCTCACTTCGATCATCTTTTTCTTTTTCCGCTCTTTAGTTTTCTTTCTTTCTTTTCTTCTTTTCTTTTCTTTTCTTTTTTGCTTTTTCTCTTTTCTTGCTTTTTCTCTTCTTTTTTTTTTCTTTTTTTTTTTTTTTCTTTTCTCTCTTTTTCCTTGCCGTTTTCATAATCATGCTCCTATTTATTTGCCTAGCGGAGCAAAAGAATTGGTAACAACACTTTGTTTTCTCATTGATAATTCAAAACCTTGATTACAAAGTGATGTTTAAGAAAAAGAAAAATAAAAGATGATGCATGACCTAAGAGTACATTAATGCACCTAGTGCCCGCGAGGCATCGTTCGGCCTTGCCGCGGGCCTATATGCTAAACCCTTTTGAAGCCTGTCCAGGTCGGCCATGACTTGTTGTACAAAAAACTTCACTGCAGATACAAAAGTCCTCCGGGTCATATCTTTACAAAGCTGAGTCTTTCGGGTGATGTATTGAGCGATGCGAACAACCTTTTCTCTGATGACCCCTTTTTCTTGCAATAGTCGACTTATTTGTTGAGCGCGAGCATCCAAGGTATGTTGGTTGTCCTTTTGCACCTGTTGCAGCTTCAATTCCAATCTAGCCATAGTCGTGTAGCAGTGCTCTCTTTCTTCTTCAAGATCTTTGATAATCTTGTTACTTTTGACTGTGGCTGAGATCATTTTCTTTCTAAGCTGAGCTATTTCAACATCATGCTTGTCTTGTAGCTGCCGAACCAACTTAGCTCTTTCATCGGCGTCTCTGCCCATTTGCTTCCGAGCCTCGACTAACTCTTTTTCAACTACGTCCAAATCAAAGCTATAGTCGTTTACTTTCCGCCGGAGAATCTCAATTAACTTTTCATCGCGGGCTGAACGAACCGGGGTCTCGGATGCAATTTTCATTTGAGCTATTTGAGCCTTCAACACATCATTTTCTTTCTTCAGCTGTTTCTTTTCTACTTCATCGGATGTTGCTTGCAAGCCACTTTCGAAATGAAGATTTCTCAGTTTATCTTCCAACAGACTGATTTTGGCCTTATATTCTTTTTCCTTGGCCGCCCATTTCAGATTTTCCTCGGATTGCTCTATCAGGTCTTGCAAGTGAGGTCTCTTTGAAAGACGTTCGTGTTCAACCCCTCGTCGGTACCACGTGGAGTACCCAGGTGATATCTCTCCCTTTGCTCTATTCGGCACACAAGTATCAATCTTCAAATTTTGGCATTCATTCCAGATTTGCCGGATTTTTGCTTCCGGGAATTGCCCGTCCGGACCAATCTCCACAGCTTGCACACTGAGATCCCCATCTCTTGGAATAATCTTGACACCGACCCAATTGTCGCAGGGCTCTGTATGGGGCATAAGGTTGTATACTCTTCAAACCCATGATCAAAAATGGCGATCCCTCCGTTGGCATGTATATCACCTCGTCGAGAGGTAACCAGTCATACGTCCAATCGATTTGACCGTCAGTTAGTGATCGAAGATACACAATCCAACCTTGGACTCCCTCCTGGCAACTTTACTTCTTTTGTCCTCGCATTGAACTCTTCCAAACATGTCCGATCGGCCGAACCATAGCTCGAGAATGAAGGGTGGCGACACAGATGCTCAATTAGCCAGATTTGCAAGATCAAGTTACACCCCTCGAAGAAGCTAGCCCCCGCTTTGCACGCAGTCAGAGCACGATAGATATCCGCAACAATCATCGGTACCAGAGTACTGTTTTCTTGTACTATCAGTGTGGTAGCTACACCGACGACTTTTATATTGATATGTCCATCTTTCCTCGGGAATACAACAACTCCAAGAAATGCCACCAAAAATGCGAACCTCCGGTGTTCTTCCCATTTCGCCCGGTTGGACTTAAAGCATAATTTGTTGGTAAGATCGTTGAAACCCCCAACGTGTCCAAACCTATTGTAGATGAAGCTTAAAGAACAAAACCCGTTCGCCAGATCTTCATTATGAACATTCCGGGCAATTTTCAAAGAGTCGAGGAAACGATGTACTGTCACCATTCTCGGAGATACCGGGTATTTTCCTTTCAGCGGAACCTCAGTCTTCCCGATGTAGAAGGCAATCTCTTCCAAAGTAGGGGTAAGCTCAAAATCTGGGAAATGAAATACGTTGTGTGCCGAATCCCAAAACGAGACCAACGCTCTAACCACATCACCTCGAGGAACTATTTCGAGTAACCCCGTAAGGCCTTTCAAGTACTTTTTGACCCAGTCTTGACCATCGGATCCCATGTCCTGCCACCATAATCTCAGCTCCAAAGGGATTTTATTTAGGGAAAATTGTTCATTCATCATCGTGCTCGTCCTGCACATTTATTAAGGCGATTTTATTTAGAAAAAAGGAAAATCTTTTTCAATGCAAGTTTTCATTTTTTGAATGAAAGAAAAGAAAAATGATTTTCGAAGTGGCCATTTTTGCAAAAACAGCCTTCCGTCGTCCTTTCGGAACATTCGGCCATTTCCAAAAATAGCAATCACCTCGATTATTTGAAAAGAAAATCATTTTTTTGGTCTTTTTCTAAAAGTGTGGTTGGACCCGTTTAAGGGTTGCCTACGTATCCCACCTAATGGCGAGAATCAAACCTCCGTAGTTCGGTCAGATTATTTGACCAATTATTTCAAAAAAAATGTTCCACCTATTTTTCAAATTTTTCAAATTTTTCCGGGTACCTATTTTCTATAAATCCTTAATTTCTCTCTCTCTTTTCCTTTTCAATAATTTTTCCAATCTCGGGATTTTCGCCGGTCCGCATAACGATCAAGGACAATAAAATGCAACACATAGCATGCTCGGTCTTTTCAATACCGGGTCACCTGTCCTAGACTGACCCAACCCCTGTGTTGAGTCCCCTAAGTCAAATATGATGCAAATAACCGTCCTAGACCTATGTTCAAAATCTTATGGTTTCATGGATTGCTAGACCGTGTACCCGAGCGGACAACTCGAATCGAGGAGGGGCTACGTACCGGTGACCCGCGGAGTCAATCGGCTTTGTAACTTATCCGGCCTCTGTTTTCTTAATTTAAGGTGACATTTAACAGAAAGGGGAGTCTCAACCAGTAAGCACATCCCCGAGGGAGAAGAGAGAAAGGTTTTCGGCACAATTTTATATATACAGTCCAGATAATATCAAAGCGATAAAGCACATAGCATGTTATTCAAATCATATAATGAAGTCAAATAAAACGCAAACGGCAGTTCTAAGGAGCTCGAGTTCTTAAACCCCGAAATCGAAATTCAGGGTTGGTTCCCCAGCAGAGTCGCCAGAGCTGTCACACCTCCCTTTTACTACCCCAACACACTTAAATGCGTATAAATACACTTGTAGGGTATACCCCGACGCTCAATTACCCGAGACGGATAAAATAACGTAAGGGAAGGAGTTTTTCCAATTTAAGGACAATCGGTTCGGGATTTTATTAGAGATTAATCAGAGTCGCCACTTGGGAATGACAATGGTGTCCCAAGTCACCGGTTAATCCCGAATCCGAGGAATTTTGACTCTTATGAATGTCTGCGAAGCAGAGATCCGGATAAGGAACTCTGTTAACCCGGGAGAAGGTGTTAGGCACTCCCGGATTCCGTGGTTTTAGCACGGTCGCTCCACTGTCGTTCTTGACTTTTGTCTGACTCAATTATAAGTTTTAACAACATAATGTGTTTTTACGTTAAATATTATTTTTAGGAATTTGCGGTATTGCGAAAACACGCCTCGAGTCATACCGCAACCAGTACGCCTATGACTTTTGGTGTATTTCGGCTTTACCGAGATTTGGATTTGAGTCGCACCAAGTGCACACTCGTTCAATGGAAAGTATATTAAAATCGTGCCCTAAATGATGTCTATCGGCTTTTAATTGTTTTGGGTAAGACTATGGAATTAGCTATATAGTCTTCCCGAGTCTAGTTATGTTAAACCATTACTAAATGGGGGCCCCGCTTATTTTAAATCGGGCGAGGCTCGTCCCAATTTAATTTATTAAAGTCCAATCCTACTTTGTGTGTACTACATTTGCTATATTATTTTTGCCTTAATCGATTTCGTAACATCAAACATTCCAGGCCTGTCGCAATTTGTGTATTTTTGTGCGGCGAGGCTCATCTCACTTTTATTAACAATATAATTCTAAAATGACTACATTTCCTATTTTTTAGTTTTTATAAATAAAGAAATCTCATAATTAATTTAGAAATTAAAAATGCAATACTTATCTTATTTATGACAAAAAAACTTAATGAAACAGATTTTAAAAAAAAAAAAAAAAAAAAATTCGAAATTGTTTTATTTATTATTTTATTATTATTATTATTATTTTATTATTTTGTTAAATACAAAATTTCACAACTTAATAATAAAAGAAGCTAATTTAGAAGAATATTAAAAACTTGAATAAATAAAAGAAAAACCAATAAAAATCATTTATTCAAAAACTATCAAAATTATAACAATTAAAGCTTATATGGTAAAAATCATTTTTTATTTCAAATTGTTCAAAACTAAGCTTATTTTTTAGAAAAACAGCAATTATAAATTGACTATAATTTTATTTAAATTCGTTTTTTATAAACTAAAAAAAAATATATTTTATTTGTTATATTTAGATAAATGTTTAATAAAATAAACATTACTTAAATAAATATAAAAATAAAAGTGCAAAATCGACAACTAATATATATATATATATATATATACAAACTAAACCAATTATCTTACAACTAACTTAAACTCAATTTTTTTTTAATTTTTTATTATTTTTGAATTAAACCCTTACTGTTAACTATTTACAACTATTTACCAAAATCAAAATCAATCTTAATTATTTACACCTATATTTTGAGATGGTTAAACTTGAAAAGAAACAATTCTTGTGTTATTGAAAAATTCAAATCGTACCTAAATGCCTAATTTACGCAAAAATAATTAAAATTCACATTTTTATTGAATTTAACTACATGTTAACAACTTAATTTATTAAAGACAATATTAAAGAAGTTCTAATTAATTTGATTAACAAAAGAGTAATTCATTCTTCCTTTTATTTACTAAATGATTTGAACATTAATAAACAGATTCATAATTATACTATTTAATAACCATTTTTAGAAGTGAATTATTATTACTACAAGAAGGCTTAATTATTTAAAGTTATCACAAAAACTTATAGAATATTAATATGGAATTTATTAAAACATAATCTGTAAAAGAAGATAGAAATAGAAACTATTTAAAATTTCAACAAAATTCTCATCTTTCTCATATATTCATCTTATCATTTAAACATGATTAGATATGTACCTGATATTGGAAATAAAAGAAATCCCGGGGATCAACACAGCAAATAACAACACAGCAATATCACAGCAACAGCAGTACAATCAAGAATACCGGTATCCGGATTTAAGCAATAAGAATCAACATCCCAGAATTGAGTTTCAAAATGAGACTTTGTAAAATAAAAACTAACACTCTTTTTTTTTTTTAGATTTTTTTTTTTTCGTTTTTTTCTTTTTTGTTTTTCTTTTGTTTTGTTTTTCTTTTGTTCACTATTTGGTAACACTCTTAAGATTTTTCAGATTTTTGCTCTCTAGAATTTTTTTCTTCCTCCTTGAAATGAAATCTGATTCTAACTTATATACACAAGACTCAAGGTCCCCTTTTAATTAAAAAAACAAACCATTATTAATTAAAAAACTAAAAGTAAGACTTCCACTTTCTTTTTATTTTAATCCCACTTTTAATTCCACTATGTTATGTTTTATTCCCCATTATATATATTCTATTAATACTTTTATTACCACTATCTTTTGTTTTGTCTTCCACTTTAATTTAACAATAATTAAATAACTAATGGACAAAAATAACTTTAATTCAAATAATTGACTATAATTTGATGACTAAAATACCCCCAACATTATTAAAATTTACTACTATACCCTTTCAGCTATAACGAATTCAACTAAATCAAACAACCAAAATATAGCAATTTTAAACAATTCTTAAACGATTTTAACAACAATTCTAACAATCTTGATGAACAACCAAGAACACCATGATTTTTAACAACAAAATTTCTAGATTCATAATAGCAACAAACAAGTAACTTTAAATCACTTAAACCTAACATATCACACAAACTATTTTAATTCTATAATTAAAACCGAAATTAGAATTAAACAAAAATAAAGAATCAAATTCAATCTAATAAACTCAATAATCATCTAAAAATTCAATTTAAATCTACCAACATTACAACCAAGATTTAAGATGCAAAAAATGATTAAACTATAACATTTCTATATTAACAACTTAACAAAACACATGATTAAAGTATGAAAAATGAAGAAATAATCAAGAACATGATGAACAACAAAAGAAACAAAATTAACCATATACTTATTTAAATCCAAAAATATACATATATATATATATATATTTATATATATAGAACCGGTCTATATGTATACATATATACATAATATACATAGAAAATGAAATTCCCATATATATATACATAATCATCCGAAAAAATAATAAAAAATAAATCAAAAGAATCTGTCCGAAAAAAAATAAAAATAAAATAACAACAATAATAATAAAACGAAATATATATACATATATACTACCCTAAAGCAATATATATATATATATATATATATATATATACGAAAAACCAAGAAAATATATATATTGTCCGAAAAAAATAAAAATAAATAATAAAAATAACGAGAAATATATTCTGCCTGAAAAAATATAAAAAAAAAATAATATAAAATACACATATATACATATAGTCATATATATTTAATATACCCATGTATACACGTATATACACAGCATATACATAGTATATACACATGCATAATTAGGGTTTTTATTACTTTATTCAAGCATATATATATATATATATGTATATATATATACATGTATGCTATATATACACATATATATACATATATAATATATGTTTACACCTATATACATGTATATATATATATATATATATATATCCACTTACACCTATATACATGTATATATATATATATATATATATATATCCACCATTGCCGGAAAAATCGAAAAGAAAGAATGAAAGATGAAGAAGAAAAAAAATGCCATGGATGTCGTCGAGCTTCTGCTCGTCGACCAGCTCGGAGGAACAACCATGGCAGACGCATGGAGCTCGACGTTGCCGGCCATGGAAGCGAGTTGTCTTCTCCATTTTTCTCGGCCAGCATGACGCAACAACCATGGCAGCGAGCTGTTGGTCGCACTGCTGGCAGCATGATCGTGAGGGGCGACGGGGAGGGGTGCTGGCTGGTTCGTTTGGCGGCAGAAGGCTGGTTCAGGCGTGAAGATGGTGGGATTTTGACGGAGGAGAAGAAGAACGACGCAACAGGAGATGGTCGTTTGGGTGGTTGAACGATGGTTGTTCGGTTTCACGTGGGGGACGAGGCTAGTTGTGGAGCTGTTTGGGTGGTTGAAGGAGAGGGCATCCATGGCTATGGAGCTTGGAGAAGAAGAAGAGAGGGGGGTGGCGGGTGTGTGTCTTTTAGGTTAGTTTTGTGTTTTAGGTTTTCTTTTCTTTTTAATTAGTGTAATGAAAAAATAACAAAAATGGGAGGGGTTGTCTTGGTCAGATGGGGGGATTTTGGGTTGGATTAGAGTAAGTTTGGGTTGGGGTTAGATTAAATTTGGGCTTGGGTTTAATTTAAGAATTGGCCCAATTTGAATTTCTTTTTATTTAATTATTCTTTGTTCTCTTCCTATTAATAATTAATAAAAAATGCTAAGATTAAATTATAAAAAACAAAGTTATCTTAAAATATTAATTAACTCCTAAGAATAATTATCACATAAAATTTAAACATTAATTAAAATAAAATTGCACGATTTGGACAATAAATGCTAAAAATGCAATAATACATATTTTTTGTGATTTTTCATTTTCGTAAAACAAACTTAATTACTCCTAATTGTAAACTTAAATTTTATATGCAAATGCAATATGTTTTTTGTATTTTTATTTATTTAAACAAATAAATATGCACAGATAAAATGCAAACAATTCAAGAAAAATAACACAAAATTCACAAATATTGCAAACAACACAAGACTCTTTTATTTTGAAGTTTTGGGAGTAATTCTCATATAGGGCAAAAATCACGTGCTCACATGTGTCTCGTTGTTTGTTGGTATAAATGAATTGACGGCATAAACTTTATTTTGTTTGATTGATGCTGGATCTTGTTTCTTTATTTCCTAGGTTAATGTTTGAAGTTAAACATTTTTAGCTTGATGAATATCAAAAGATGTCTTGTATTGAAAAAGCAGTAATGTCACGAGTAGTAAATATTGAGTTGTATAAATTTTTTGTTAAGATTTTACTTTGATTAGACTCATATATACAATTGATCAAATAATTGTGCATTCTTATAGTCCGTGTGTGTTTAGTATAAATTTTGGTTTCGTTTGGTTAGGCCTTGGTCGTCGTTGGTAAACGTAAACTTTAGAATGGAACTGTAGATAAAATTAACATACGTGAGTATTAATTTGATAGTGGAAAGTGTTGGATTTCTTTTAAATTTTTTTTTTATGTTCATATCATAAGTTCACTGTTTTCATGAAAACCTATTTTTGTTCAAATGATTGATCCTTAGAATTCGAGGCATGCCATTTAGCAAATTTTTATGGCCCTCGCAAAGTTGTAAACACGTAGAATCTTTAGGCGCGTTAGTTAATAATAATACCTTCTTAATCACGGGTGCGCATTTATGTGACCCAAATCTATTTCTCGGCGAAACTGAAATACGTTAAAGTCACAGGCGTACCGGTTGCGGTGTGACTCGAAATGTGTTTTCGTGACGTCGCAATTCTTCTAAAATTGAAAAGTGGAACATTAGTAGCACCTAATTAAAATATATAAAGAAATCAGATAAAAGCAAAAATTGCAGTTGAGCGACCATGCTAAAACCACGGAATCCGGGAGTGCCTAACACCTTCTCCCGGGTTAACAGAATTCCTTATCCAGGTTTCTAGTTTCGCAGACTGTATTACAGAGTCATAAATTTTCTCGGTTCGGGATTAAACCGGTGACTTGGGACACCCTTATTTTCCCAAGTGGCGACTCTGAATTAAATAAATAAATCCCGTTTCGATTGTCCTTTAATTGAAAAAACTCCTTCGTTGCCCTCGCGGTCGCGCCAAAAGGAGGTGTGACAGCTCTGGCGACTCTGCTGGGGAAATTATTATTTACCCAGAACTTCGGTTCGGGGTTTAAGAATTCGAGCTCAGTTAAATTGTTGTTTTTGTCCATATCTGATTTTATTATATGTTTAATTAATGTGCTATATGTCTACCGCTTTGATACTAGTTGCACTGTATATACAAACTGCTATATGTTTACCGCTTTGATACTATCTGAACTGTATATACAAACTGCGCCGAGTCCTTTCTTTCTCTCACCCCCGGGGATGTGCTCACTGGTTGAGACTCCCTATTCTGTTAGTGTCATACTCCGAAATAGTAAAGAGGCTCGGAAAGTTTCTAAGCCGGTTGGCCTTTTGGTTCCCGGAAAGGAGCTCCTTCCTCAGCCCGAGTTGTCCGCTTGGGTACACAGTCTAGATCACATACCGAGGTTATGAGCTTAGAATAACATGACTTCATGCCGGATCCCTAGTAGGAAACGCTTATTTGCATCACGTTGCATTTGACTTAGGGGGACTCAACACAGGGGTTGGGTCCGTCTAGGACAGGTAACCTAGTAATCAAAGGCCGAGCATATTATATGTTGCATTTATTTATCATGTATTATTATGATGATTGGTTAAATTCCTGAAAACAAAAAAAAAGAAATAGAATTTTGGAATAGAAAAATATCAAAAATATTGACGAAATGTTGTCAAAAATTTGAAAATTTGAAAAATAGGAAGAGCAATCTTGTTGAAATAATTGGTCATAAAATAATCTGACCGAACTACGCTGGTTTGATTCTCCCCATTAGGTGGGATACGTAGGCAACCCTCATCGGGTCCAACCACCCCTTCAAAAAAAAAAATGTCGAAGTTTTAGTTTTCAACAAAATCAAAGTGATGCCGTTTTTGCAAATAGCCGAATGTTCCGAAAGGACGCCGGAAGGCTGTTTTTCCACAAATAGCCACTCCGAATCATTTTTAATAATTTGCGGGCACAACCTTGAAATATTCCTTGTGGAAATGTTGCAAGGCCATAGCCGCAAAATCAAGTTCGGGTTCACACCCCGTTTGCAAAAATAACCAAAAAATGTCAAATTTTTGATTTTGTTATAAATACGTCGGGTGATGCTATTCTTGCTTAAAATAAGCCGAACGTCCCTCAAAAGACGCCGGAAGGCTGTTTTTGCAAGAATAGCCACTTTGGATTTTTTTTTTAAATAATTTTGGACACAGCCTTGAAATATTCCCTCGCGGAAATGTCGAAAGGCTGTATCCGCAAAAATCAATGTTTTGAGTCATCACTCAACTTTACAAAAATAACCACTTTATCAAACAAGCCATTACATGGCCGAAATTTTACCGAAATAGCTACATTTTTGCATTTGAACTTTCTCAGTCTTGTGTTGGCCTGTGTCGGTGCTGAACGATGCCCCATAGGCCCCACGATAAAATTTTGAATTTGCATCTTCTTACATAAAATTTTGCAAAAAGAGCCACTTTGTCTAAATAAGCCATTACATGGCCAATTTATGACAAAATAGTTTTGTGTTGGTTTATGGTGATGCCGAACGATGCCCCATGAGCCACAGGATAAAAAAAAATTCAAGTTTTATCTTTCTTAAATAAATTTTGCAAAAATAGCCATTTTGTCAAATAAGCCATTATGTGGCCAATTTTGTAGAAATAGTCATAATTGACACCAAAAATATTCTTATTCTTGTAGGAATCTCCTACACAAGTTTATAGTTGGAGTCGGCTTCTATAAATTTCCTTCAAAAAAAAAAAAAATCAAAAAATCAAATTAACATCTCTTTATTTCTTGCATTAGTTTGCAAGAACTACGCTCGGTCTGATTCATGCGGGGTCATGATACGTAGGCAATCTCCAAAAGATTCGACCACAACTGTATATGTATATATATAATATAAAATAAATAAAAAATAAAAAAATAAAAATAAAAAAATAAAAAATAAAAAAATTGATAAGGACTGTCTGAGTCCATTCTAACATGTTTTATCTTGAATTGTAAAGTAAGTAGAAGGTGGTTGGTTTGTGACAAGCGGACAACGCAAGATCCCCGAAAGATGGTACAGGAGGAAATAACCCAAAGATTGAAAAGCTTAGAACAGCGGTTGAAAAACACGCACGGGTTGGCAGGTCAAAAGAGTGTTGCTTTCAAAGATCTATGCTTGTTTCCCGATGTCCACTTGCCACCGGGTTTCAAGATTCCCAAATTTGAAAAGTACGATGGACATGGACATCCCATAGCCCATTTGAAAAGGTATTGCAATCAACTAAGGAGTCTGGGAAGAAAGGAAGAATTGTTAATAGCTTACTTTGGGGAAAGCCTTACAGGAGTAGCCTCCGAATGGTTTTGGGATCAAGATGCATCTCGCTGGCACGTCTGGAACGACATGGCACAGGCCTTTGTCAAACAATTCCAATACAACATTGACATTGCCCTAGACAGCATTTTCCTTTCAAATCTGAAGAAGAAATCAAGTGAAAGTTTCAGAGAATATGCCCTTAAATGGAGAGAGCAAGCGGCTCGTGCTGAGCCACCCATGGATGACCATGAGTTAATCACTGTCTTCCTTCAAGCTCAAGAGCCGGATTATTTTCAGAACATGATGTCTGCGGTTGGTCAATCCTTCTTGGATGTAGTCAAAATGGGAGAAATGGTAGAGAACGGTCTTAAGACAGGCAGAATTATAAGTCAAGCGGCTCTCAAGGCTGCAGCTCAGGCTGTCCAATTTGAATCTAGTGACACGAATGAGAGGGATGAAGAAGTCATGATGATATCGGGGTCAAGAAAAGGTTCCAGAAGAACACCTCGACGGTATGCGATGTCTCGACAAGTTTTCCATAATTCCCCTGAGCATTACTATCCACCTCCGAACCCACCATACCCAGTTGATCCACCCCGGTATGTTATTCAGCCATCAAATCATCCAAGAAAGCGAGCACGAGCATCACAAAATCTCTATCAGCCTCTGCAAAATTTCCAAATACCTTATAACCCACTTCCAAACCAAAGGCATAGAAGGGAACCGAAGTTGAAGGATAATTTCACACCAATAGGAGTTTCCTATGAAAGCTTATTTGAGAAGTTAAAGCAACAGGACATGATTGCACCCATCCCTCCAAATCATGTGGACCCACGTGCAAGGAGCTTTGACCCATCTAAAAGGTGTGAATACCATTCCCATGCCCGGGGGCACAACATGGAAAGTTGTCGGGATTTGAAAAGGGAAATAGAAAGGATGATCCAAGAAAGATTGATTGTGATTCATAATAGTGACACCCAGAATATCGCGCTGAATCCGTTACCTGCACCTGATGATACACACTTTCTGGCGGTGATGCCTGGTGACACGGAATATGAGAGTCCACTTGGGAATTTGCCGACTGAAATGAGAGAAGGCCATAGTGGTTCTGATAATCAAATTCGTGGCTAAATGTCAAGCTTATCAATTGGAGAGTCATTTGTGGTGGCTTATTTTGTTGTCATTTCTATTTGTCCGAGTTATTTCAGAATGGTAATCCGAATGTTGTTTTGTGGCTCAAACCTTTTATCCTTGTATTTTTCTTTTGATTATAGTGTCTCATCTAAAGGGGTCTAGGTTCGTTCTAAGTATGGTACCCCAGTTTTGTTTTTTGGTTGTTCGAGTTGTCGTTTTATCGGTTAATGCAATGACCTATTTTATATTATTTCTAGACATTTTCTGTTATTTAGTCATCTCCTTCCTATAGTTCTTTTTCTGCTAGCTCTAGTGACATGACGTGCGCGCATAGTTCTGGCCTGATCTTAAAAGTTAATCACAAAACCATTGGGAGGTGATCGAGATATTTAAATGAAGTAAGAACGGTTTGAGATTATTCGAAACCCGAGTCATGAGAAACTGGGGCAAGTAAAAGAAAACCGTTAAAGGAAAGCTGCCAAAATTAACATGGGGTCGTTCATAATAATGAAAATGAGAGTGTTGCCCAACAGTGCTTTAAAGATATGACGAATATTAATTGTGTTGTTTACACTTAGCATGTTTTGAATATTGGAATGACGAAGGCATTTTGTTCTGCTATCCAAACACTTTATCCATCGTCAACCCTTCGAGCCTTATTTTGATTTCTTTCATACCCCTCCTTCGGAATCGGTACCAAAATTAGAAACACAAATGGGGAAGATAAAGAAAGAAAAAGAGAAAAAGAAAACAACGAAAACAACCAAAAAGAAAAAAAAATGAAAAATGAAAAGGAAAAACTAGAAAAACAAGGAATTGGGAACTACGTTTGACCTGATTCCTTAAAGAGGATACGTAGGCGCTTCACAGCTCGGTCATAGTGTAAATAAAGAAATAAAAAATCCCTAAGCTATAAACTGGGGCAACAAAAGTTGTGTTTATAAAGGAAGATGTAGACTCCGAAGGTTGTAATATTGAACCCATTTTGTTTTGTTTCGAGCCTTTAATATCATTTCTTTCTAGCCTTATCCAAATCCACATTACGGTCCAAAGAAAGACCTTTTGACCAATCTTTAAAAGAGGCCAAGTCAGGCAAATGAGAGAAGTCTTATCAGAACATAACACTCTGATTCCCATCAGAAAAGACTCGGATCTGCAGCAGAAGAAATATGAGAGAATCTTAGCAGTAACACCACTAATCCCCAGAGGAAAAGTAACACAAATGAGAGAGTTTTAGCGGTGAAAACCTTCGCAGGCACCGTAAGATGATGAAAGCTGAGAGAAAAACCGCAATGAGAGACGCTTGGTAGTGAAAACCCTCGGGCACTACAAGTCGAACGAAGATTGGAAACGAGATAGGAAAGCCCCATGAGAAGATTACAAAAGGCGTTTTAACAACGGAGGATAGGTTATATGTGCATGTCATGTCCATTAGAGTTGGTATCCACGTTTGATAGGTTTATTTTATAATTTTTCTTTTTAGAGAGTCATCCTCGTTTTTGTCTTTTATTCTGTTTCCTTTTATCTTTCTCCTTTCATAAAAAATTCCCCAATAGAGTCTGTTTGTAAGAAATGACTTCAAAATTTTCCATCAGCTTTCCAAATTATTCAAGACGGAATTTGATTGGTACACCCAAGTGGTATAAGTGAGGAGGTATCAAGCGCAAAGCCAGTGTCCAGAAGGATATTCCCCAGCAATAGGAAATCGATAAAAAGGGTGGATCGGTGTCAATAAGGATATCTCCAAGAAGGTTAATGACCTCAAGGCCAAGGTTAATGAGACTCAAAGGTCGGAAAATGCCCACTCCTTAGATATGCCGCAAAAGAAGGAGAGATATCCCTAGCAGAAAGGTATTTTGAGTGACAAGGGTGAACAAAGAAAATGGTTCACCAGTAAAACATGCAAGGTCTTCACGCAGGGTCATTATCATAGGAATTCGGGTGGTCAGTGGAAAACCACGTGGAAAGCTTCGCGAATAAAGAGTCGTCAAGGAAGGCGGGGAAGCAAGAAAGGAGAAAGCTATCCCCAGCATGAATATTATCAAATAATAACATTCCCAGCAAGTTTTGACAATGAAACGCAGAGCAGGGAAAAAGGAGGAGAACCATCCCCAGCAGGAGCACCACAACCAGCCACCACATTTTAAAACTAACCAATTTTTCTTTGATTTGAAACAGGAAAAAGAGGGGATGTTGGCAGAAAACCATGCCACGAAGAGGATTCTCAAACTGGGGCAGAAAATTTTCTCCCGTTGCGAAAATTTTCTCGAAACCAAATACCCGGTTGGGGAAAGAAGCCAGATAACACGAGGAAATGATCTTTGAACCAGGTTATCCCCAGCAGCTTTGAAAGAAAGAAAACAACAAGCTACGATAGAGGAAATTATACCCCCAGCAGACAGGACAAAACGAGGAAGCTTGCGTTCAGAAAAGCAAGAGGCTGGTATCATCCCCAGTAGTTCTCGGAAAAATGAAACACTAATTTCGAGATTTCCCCGGCAGCATTATATCATACAAGTTTTTCAAGGGATAAAAGCGCGAGTCCCGAATGAGGTTTTGAAAGAGGAAGAAGGAAAAGGGATCCCCGGATAGGGTAATCCCCAACTGATGACATTTCAATCCCCAGCGATCTCGGGAGAGAATAAAAGGTTTTGAAGGAAGTAGAAAAGGAGGAAATAGAGAAGATTTTCCCAGCAGCATCATCCCCAACAGGTAAGTAAACAATTCCAAAGATATCCCCAGCAGTCAAGGGAAAAATAACACGACCTAGGAGGAAAGCAATTCCGAAACAAGGTAATTCAGAAGAAAGGATGGGATGGAGTTAGTGAGTTGATGTTGAAGTCAGGGAGCCCGCCCGAAGAATGGAGTGGCGATTTAGTTTTGAAGTTATAGTTGAAGTCAGGGAGCCCGCTTGGAGAATGGAGTGGCGATTTAGTCTTGAGTTGATGTGGAAGTCAGGGAGCCCGCCTGAAGAATGGAGTGGCGATTTATTTTCAAAAGATGTTGTTGAAGTCGGGAGCCCGCCTGAAGAATGGAGTGGCGATTTATTTTCAAAGGATGTTGTTGAAGTCAGGAGCCCGCCTGAAGAATGGAGTGGCGATTTACTTTCAAAGGATGTTGTTGAAGTCAGGAGCCCGCCTGAAGAATGGAGTGGCGATTTATTTTTCAAAGGATGTTGTTGAAGTCAGGAGCCCGCCTGAAGAATGGAGTGGCGATTTATTTTGAAGTAGTAGTTGAAGTCAGGGAGCCCGCCTGAAAAATGGAGTGGCGATTTAGTTTATGAAGTTATAGTTAAAGATAATTTAATAGGAAGTGAAAAACAACAATTAGAGGTTTTAGATGAAAGCAACAAGAAAAATGAAGCAACAATTGGAAGATTTTAAGTAAGGCAGCAATTTAGACCTAGTCTGAGGAATTATCTCCTAGCGTCAAAATCTTAGTCTGATGAATCTTTCTCCTAAGACATCAAAATCTTAGTCCGATGAATCTTTCTCCTAAGATATCAAAATCTCAGTCTGATGAATCTTTCTCCTGAGATCACAACAATTTAGACCTAGTCTGAGGAATTATCTCCTAGCGTCGAAATCTTAGTCCGATGAATCTTTCTCCTAAGATATCAAAGTCTCAGTCTGATGAATCTTTCTCCTGAGATCACAACAATTTAGACCTAGTCTGAGGAATTATCTCCTAGCGTCAAAATCTTAGTCCGATGAATCTTTCTCCTAAGACATCAAAATCTCAGTCCGATGAATCTTTCTCCTGAGATCACAACAATTTAGACCTAGTCTGAGGAATTATCTCCTAGCGTCAAAATCTTAGTATGATGAATCTTTCTCCTAAGATATCAAAATCTTAGTCAGATGAATTTTTCTCCTGAGATGGTAATCATTCGATCTATACATTTCAAGTTTTGGTAATCAGGTGCCCACTTGAAGAATGGAGTGGCAATTTATTTTCGAAGTTGGTCGGTGAAGTTAGTTGCCCGCCTGAAGAATGGAACGGCGATTCATGATTATAGTTTGTTGTTAAAGTTAGAAGCCCGCCAGAAAAGCAGAACGGCATCTCAGTTTCCAAGATTTGATAAGGATAGTGAACAATCGAAAAGTGACAAAGAGTAACGGAAATCCCCAGCATGAATTAGAAGGAAGGCAACAAGGATCAGAAAAGATAGATTCAGACTTCGAAGGAGAATAGTTCGAAGATCACAAGTAAGGGAATTCACTTCGGAGTGCAATGCAAGTTAGCAACAAAAGAAACTTGCGACCAGAATGCGAGTCAACAGTCCGAGATGATCAACAGAAGTCAGTCACAATGAAAAAAAAAGGCAAGAAGTTAATCCAAGTGCAGAAGTTGATGAAAGATGTGGTATGCTCAAGACATGGCCGAGGTCACAAGCACTGCATACCTGGTCTTGATCCGAAAAGTAGGACCTACAACTAGCAAGTATCAAGGTTCAAATTTAGAGTCCGCATGAAGCACCAACCAATACTCAAGATCAAGCTTCGGAAGACTTATAGATAGGAATCTTGTAACTAGTAGCTGATAGGCTTAGTTAGTCTTTCTCATGTTTTGATTTTTGATGTAATAGCAGGACCACGGACCGGAAACTCGATGGAATGAAACCTCGACGGAACGACACCTCGACTGGCTCTCCACCTCGGTATACCCCTTCTTCACTCACTTTCGAACTACACGTGGCCTGATTCATTTATAGCCAAGGATATGTAGGCAGCTCAGATACAAGGGCTCGGTCACATTCCTTTCCTCTTAGTTTAGTCCCTCCGAATAAGGGTCGGGTCAAAAACACTTGTCTAGTCATTCTTTGTCTGAAAACCCTTTGTGTTTTCAGTCAAAGAGGGGCAGCTGTAGATGCGTGATTTTGCCCCTACCCGAGATTTTTTATATTTTTAGCGTAAAATATTTAGTTTAGGCCTAATATAGGTATCTTAGCTAATTTGACTCTTTTACCTTACTTTTACCTTAAAATAAAAAATAACAAAAATATAGTTTTATTAATGTTTCGTAGTCATTTTTAAACTTGAAAAATACAAAAATAGTACTTTATAGTTTTATCTTTTTATAAAATCGAAAATAATAAAAATAGTTGCATTAACATTTTGTAGTTACTTTAATTTTGAAAGAAAAATATTAAAAATAACTTTGTTTTAATTATTAGTCTTATAGTTATTTTGCTTACGTAGGATTAATTAATAACACCGTGTTCTCATTCTCGGTTCCGAGCAAAGAATAATACTCGGGTTCAAACTACCCGGTTTTATAATTTTCGGACCTAGCCCATAATAATCCAAACCCCACCACACGTGGGGGACACGGACGGAGCACGAGACGAAGCCCATAACCTTGAAACCCACGTGGAGACCCCTGATTCTTGGTCTCTCACGTGGGAATCTTTAGAATTACCAACGGACAAAGCTACCCATAAGGAACTTCAGTAAAAACTCCTCCTTTTGAAGTAATAAAAGCTCTCATCTTCAGAGAGTAGGGATCCATTTTTTCACACCTGGTACACTTTAGATTTTAGGAGGAGATTTTTCTTCTTCTTCGTCTCCAAAAAACCCGTGAAAACACCACGAAAACCCTAGCTGAAACCTAGTGCCCACCACCCGTCGACCACTCTTGAGCTCACCGAAAAATGAACCAGCAGCAACCTCACCACCATTTCCGTCCGTCGCTGTCCTCCACCAGCAACGACAGACCACCCTCCAGCCATCTTCTTCTTCGTTGCCCAACGACCACCCTCTCCAGTTGAATACCCTCCAGCCATCTTCTTCTTCGCACCAATCAACCAAATCAGCAGGAGTTTATTCGAGCTTTCCAGCAAATTTCCATTTGCCGTCGAGGTCCGTTCGATGTCTGCTTTGAGTTTTTTTTGATGTCGATTTCGGTTAGGTTTTCGTATGAAGCTCGCATGAGGATTTGCTGTTCTATAGCTTTTATTTTCATTGTATCAGCTCTAAAATTTCAGCAATAGAAGGTATGTTCTTCTATCTTTTACTGGGTATTTCATCTATGTGTCTCGTTGTTTGTTGGTATAAATGAATTGACGGCATAAACTTTATTTTGTTTGATTGATGCTGGATCTTGTTTCTTTATTTCCTAGGTTAATGTTTGAAGTTAAACATTTTTAGCTTGATGAATATCAAAAGATGTCTTGTATTGAAAAAGCAGTAATGTCACCAGTAATAAATATTGAGTTGTATAAATTTTTTGTTAAGATTTTACTTTGATTAGACTCATAAATACAATTGATCAAATAATTGTGCATTCTTATAGTCCGTGTGTGTTTAGTATAAATTTTGGTTTCGTTTGGTTAGGCCTTGGTCGTCGTTGGTAAACGTAAACTTTAGAATGAAACTATAGATAAAATTAACATACGTGAGTATTAATTTGACAGTGGAAAGTGTTGGATTTCTTTTAAATTTTTTTTATGTTCATATCATAAGTTCACTGTTTTCATGAAAACCTATTTTTGTTCAAATGATTGATCCTTAGAATTCGAGGCATGCCATTTAGCAAATTTTTATGGCCCTCGCAAAGTTGTAAACACGTAGAATCTTTAGGCGCGTTAGTTAATAATAATACCTTCCTAATCACGGGTGCGCATTTATGTGACCCAAATCTATTTCTCGGCGAAACTGAAATACATTAAAGTCACAGGCGTACTGGTTGCGGTGTGACTCGAAATGTGTTTTCGTGACGTCTGTGAGCACGTAAAATTGAAAAGCGGAACATTAATAGCACATAATTAAAATATATAAAGAAATCAAATAAAAACAAAAATTGCAGTTGAGCGACCGTGCTAAAACCACGGAATCCGGGAGTGCCTAACACCTTCTCCCGGGTTAACGAAATTCCTTATCCAGGTTTCTAGTTTCGCAGACTGTAATATAGAGTCATAAATTTCCTTGGTTCGGGATTAAAACCAGTGACTTGGGACACCCTTATTTTCCCAAGTGGCGACTCTGAATTAAATAAATAAATCCCGTTTCGATTGTCCTTTAATTGGAAAAACTCCTTCGTTGCCCTCGCGGTCGCGCCAAAAGGAGGTGTGACAGTCACCCCCAGGTCTAATGCCTTTACATAAACCACATCACCTTCATCACTTCTCACACAAAAACCTAATGAGCTAGGACCAGGATTTCCTTTTGAGCCTTCATCAGTATTCCATTTGTACCAACCATGAAAATGAAGTTGTCATGTTACTCTTGTAGTGATCAATATAGGTGTATATCCTTCAAAATATTGAATTATTTCTGTCTATAACAATGGAATATTAGGCATCCAAGCATACCTCACACTTTCTAGTTGATGCAATGCCCAATTGATCTCATGAATCACCATATTTTTGGACACTGAACCCCCATGATTACCTGCATTTCTTCTCTTCCAAAGTTCCCAAGTGATGATAGCTGGTATGACTTGAAAAAATAGATTTAAATTTGGACAACATTGAGTATACCACCAATGCCTTATAACCTGCTTCAATTGAATCAATGGCACAACAATTCCAGCAGCCCCTATGAACAAGTTCCATACGTTAGAGGCAGTAGGACTTGTGACAAATATATGCTCAATAGATTCCTCTTGGGGCTGCTGACAACACCAACGCCTAGATATCATCATTTTCCCTTGCCTCCTTCATATGTCATCAGTGGCTATTTTTCGCCTCCACAATCTTCACAAAAAAAAGGATGTCTTGAGAGGTAAGCCTTTAATCCATATTAACTCCTCATTAGGATCAACCATATCCCTTGATATTTGCCAAGCACTACTAATACTGAACTTGCCCGAAGGAGTTGGAATCCAATATGGGCTATCCCAATATCCATCACTGCCTCCATAGTGCACATTTAGCCTTATATATTCTGCAATTTTCTTATTGAAAGTCTGATCTAGCAGTTGATCATCACATGTTTCACCTTGCCATAGTTCTGCCACATCCTGAAGATCTTTATTGATTGGGAAGTCTTCAGGTAATACGCGATAGAGTGCACCCAATCCGGTCCAATTTTGATGCCAAATATTACTTGTTACACTCTTCAATTCCCATATGATCTTATGTTCTACTTCTTCCCTAGCATTCAATAATTGTCTCCAAACATGAGACCCCCTTATAGACTGCACCACCAATGGTATCTCCTTATTGGAATACTTATTCCACATGAAATTATACCACAATAATTTTGTGGTCTTAAACATCCACCATAGTTTAGCAAACAATGCCCTCGACATCATGTAAGGACCTAAAACCTAGGCCCCTTTCCTCTTTAGGAAGGTAAAGATTTTGCTATGGGGCCCAATCTTCTTATCCCTTCTTCCATTGTGCTCCAAAAGAACTTAGCAAAAATCTTATGAAGATGCTCCATGACATTTTTTGGTAGATGAAGGACTGATAACATGTGGATTGGCATACTTTGCAACATACTATAAATGAGTGTTGCCTTTCCTCCGAATGACAACAACTTTCTTTTCCATGAATGCAATTTAGTCTTTAATTTCTTGATAAGATCCTCATAATATTGCTTCCTCCTTATAGTGTAGAAAGTAGGGCACCCTAGATATGTGAAAGGGAATTTATCTCTTGCAAATCCTGTAGTAGCTCCAGCCGCATGAAAAAATCCATTAGAAATCTTTGAATATATGTAGTATGAACTCGTATCTTTTCTTGATCATCTGTCCTGATATCTTCTCATAGTTCCCGAACACTGCCATAATCTTGCTCAAGAATGGAGGATGAGCATAAGCAAAGATTATAGTATCATCAACATATGCCAAGTGGTTTAAAGGATCAGGCCATTTAGGCATTCTAAATCCCACAAATGACATGTCTTCAAATAGCTTATTCAAAGACCTGGAAAGTACCTTATCTGATAGAATGAACAATGCTGGTGATAGAGGATTCCCTTTCTTTACACCCCTGGTAGACTTAAAGAACCATGAGGACTGCACATTCAACAATACTTAATACTAGTTATTTGACACCAAGTTCCACACCATGTTGATGAAGTGCTCAAGAAATACCATCTTCCTTAGTACATGCAATAAGTACTTCTGTGAAACCCTATCATAGGTCTTAGCCATATCAAGCTTGATCACCACATTAACTGGTTTTCCCCTTAACCGTATGTCAATGACAATTTCTTGAGTCAATAAGATGTTCTCAAATATACTCCTACCCTTTACAAATCCGGATTGATTAGAAGATATTAGAGAATGTAATTTTTTTCTCAATCTATAATGTAACACCCTAGACAAGACCTTGTTAATGAAGTTGCTCAAGCTAATAGGTCTTAAGGCAGAAAAGATCTCAACTCTAGGTTTCTTAGGCAACAATACTAGATTGGTGTAAGTGATGGATTTAGGCAGTGCAAATCTTCCATAGAAGTGTAGCACCTTGTGTATATCAGCACTAATAACATCCCAACATGTTTGATAACACAGGCCAGTGAATCCATCTGGACCACTAGCACTCTTCCCACTAAGATAAAAAACTATTGTCCTTACCTTTTAAATTATTGGCAATCTGCTAAGTTCCAAATTATGTTCCATAGTGACCATCAAAGGTACATTATTGATTAAGAAAAAGTCAGATGTATCACTTTTATTTGTGGACTGTTTTTGATAGAAGTCCACTGCAGTTGTAACGAAATGCTCCTGGACTTTAGTCCATACCCCACTTCCATTTTTGATATTCTTCAGTTGCAATTTATTTCTTTTTCCATTGACATGATTGTGAAATAAACTTGTATTCCTATCTCCTTCAGCAAACCAAGTCATCCCAGCTTTTTGCTTCCAGTATTTCTCCTCAATACTCAAGTATTTTTTAATTCAAATTGAGCCTTTTGAAGCACAATCCCATTTTCAATTGTAGGCTCTTATTAAAACAACATCTCTTTTACCTTAACAATGTCCTAAAAAATAGCAAACTTCTTGAAGATATCACGAATATTTTCCTACTCCATTTTGACAGTGCTGCCTTCACCCTCTTTATCTTCTACTAGAACATAAAAAATGGATCCCCTATGTTAGCTTCCCAATTCTGCCTCACCACATTCATAAATGTAGCATATTTAATCCAAAAGTTCAACAACCTAAAAGGCTTGACAAAATTGGTGGTCTACTTCCCATATGTCATTAACAATGGTGCATGATTTGATCCAGTTCTGATTAGATGTTCAACTTAAATAGTTGGCAACACGTTTTGAAATTGCAAATTCACAAAGATATTATTCAATTTTTTGAATATACAAGCAGCATTGGATATCCCATTCCACCATGTAAATGAACTTCCTTTATATCCTTATTCAAACAAACCATAAGAAGTTACACAAAATGCAAAATCCTCATATTCAGAAGGGTGTACTAGTAATCCTCCTATTTTCTCATATTCATGCAATATCACATTGAAATCCCCTCCTACCAACCATTGCAATTTTATATCACTTGCTAAGTAATATAAGTGATCACACAATTCCAACCTCTTTTTGCTGAACATTTTGCATAAACAAATGTCAACATGATGTGCTACCCCAGGTCATGGTGAAACACTGTCACAGTCACTTGTTGCTCAGTATCCTTCACTAATTCCCATTCTACCACTACATCAAAAAACAACCATATTTGCCTATTAATATTTGCATAAGCACTCTCTATATTCAACATTCTTATAGATCTATCAATGCGCCTCTTCTTTTGAAAAGGCTCCATCAATTCAACTACACAAAATTTATGCTCCATATTCATGTTTATCACCCTACGAAAGGGATGTTATGTATTCACATATCTTATGTTCCATATTAACGTTTTGATCATCATTTAGATAGAGAAGCTGCCCTCATGAGCATAATTCTTGAAGGTTGTTGTGGCTCTTTATTTTAATTCCTCTTTGTTTTCTTACCTCCTTTAGCACTAGTTATAGGTGACAGATCTCCATCCCTAGCCATCTGTTTGTAGTTTTATGTTGTTGATTCATCATCTCCCTCATCATACTTGAGATTTTGTCTCATTAAGTCTTCATCAATTGGTGCCACATTGTGTGTAACTAAATCATGTAAATGTTGTAGTTAAGTCTACAGTGGAACACTAAGATGCAGCTGCGTAATTTGATCAGTTCCATATTCCATAGGCACTTCCTCTATTTCCCCAGATACTCTTGGAACAATTTCATGCTCATCAGACTTTTCATTACTATTCACCTTTGAAGAAGAAGTGACTTGCATCATTTTGAATTGCTACTCATATACACTACCTAGCCCAGGAATTAATATGGTAGTCTGCTCAGAAATGTCTGTTCTATTGATATCACCACCTTTTCCATTTCCTGTACTTTTGTCTGACCCTACTGTATCATCCCTAGCCTTCACATTATTATCAAGTTTGTTCTCCAATGCCTAAACCGGAACACCATCATAGGCCAAAATCTTTCCAATTGCAATAGGGATATGGTTTACTATCGCTGCTTCATCAAGTGACCCTGGAGCCAGGCTTAGCGTCACCATCTTATCACCTAGGGCACCTGGCTTTAGGCCTAGCGTCGCCAACCTATCAACTAGGGAGCCTGGCGTTGCTAGCCTATCGCCTAAGGAGCCCGGCCTTAGGCCTGGCGTTGCCAGCCTATCGCCAGATGGGCTGCTGTACCTCCCTCTGTCGCATTTTGTCTTTGTCGTACCTAGTTAATCATCCTCTACCTCAATTTCATCACTCCATAAAACCTTTGTTGAATATACCTCATCAAGGTCCTCAAACTGCCCAGAATCTTCAAATGTTTGAGGTGGAATATCTTGACATGATTGGTTTGTAGTCATATTGAGTTTCCTTAGCTCCTCTTAGCTAGTTCCAAACCTTTTATGAACCCACTCGATTGTGGATTCCTTATTGGTCCTGTCACACCTCCCTTTTTACTACCATTTTTACCGATCCTTCTGAAAAGAGGTACGTTGGGTATACCTCAATGTTCAAATACCCGAGAAGGATATAATAACAAAGAGGAAGGAGTTTTTCCAAATAAAGGACCGATTCACGTCCAAGCAACGGTCGCAGTCAAAATAACCTGGTCTAATAAGTCCAAGATCGATCCCACAGAGAATTAACCTATCAATCACAACTTTCACAACCCAAAAGTACTTCCGAATCAAGTTCCCCAAATTTAGAATATCTTTGTATATGATTTTCGAACTACTACTTGCAAGAATTAAGAATGCATAAAAGAAAGAATTGAATGTTGAATAAAAATAATATGGAGAAAGACTAAGGTATTGATTTTCCCTATTGATGGAATCCCTTATCGTTATGCTTATATAAATTGTTAATATATTCTATCAATCATGAATACTATGTGTATCGTAACCCTCTCCCTAGCAATTATAATAATTTACTAGTGCACTCTCCCGAGCTACCCTAGCTAGCTTTAATTTGAATAGTTCACTTAAGATTGCACCCAAGACTTCATTATTCCTAACCCCGTCTTTACGCCTAAAGTTATAGATTCCTCCAATAACCTAGGTGTGGTGTTATTCAACAATATACCTAAATATGCACTCTTTTCCAAGTTATGCACACTAAATAGGCACAACTAATTGGGGATCCTACCAATTAACTACAACAAGAATGAAGTTGAACAAATAAAAATCTAAGTCACAATTTGTAATCACATAAACGATAAGTTCATCACTCAATAGGTTCCATTAAAACCTTAGAAAAGAATTTAGGTACTCATGCTTGAAGAAACAAGAATAATAACTGAATTCATAAAGAAATACTTGATATAAAATAAAAGAAGGAGTTGAGAGGATTCTCTCTTACTAAATATCTTGCAAAAGTATTGAAATAAAGACAACATGCCTCTATTGTGCAAATTAGGAGTTTATATAGAAGTTTTAGGGCTTAAAAAACTAAATTCGAATCCAATTAGGAGAACTGGAAGCCGGCTTCCGCGGTTCGTTCGCGGCCGGGAGCCAACAACGAACAGTCAAACTTTAGAATACCTCTTTTTTCGCGGTTCATCCGCGACCGCGAATGAACAGTGCTGCGTATTTTTGACTACTTCTTCCATCTCTTTTCACCTTAGATCTTCTCTTGGACTTTTCATCAACATATGACTTCAAAATACTCTTCTTAGCATCCATTGCATCACATGTACCTATAACACACAAACAAACAATAATCAAAGCATTTTGTCCTCATAAACAACATAAATACCATAACAAAGTGTGATTATTTAGGGCATAATTATAGTAAAATTCACCTATTATCAAGGACAATCGGTCTGGGATTTTTATTTAATTTTCAGAGTCGCCACTTGGGAAGATAATGGTGTCCCAAGTCACCGGTTAATCCCGAATCCGAGGAAATTGACTCTGTTATTACAGTCCGCAAAACAAAAACCGAATCCTAATCACTTTTTCTTTTCTTTTTCACAACTTCCTTTTTTTTTGTTTACTTCCTTATGTCTCCCATAAACATTCATTCACCTTTCTTCACTTTTAACCCCCACTTTTCTTTATTGATGTAACTGGCCTTTCTAATTTTTTTACATATTCATCAATATAGCTCTTTGTTTCATTGCTTTGCAATATTATTTTGGACCAGTCCACTATTTTCTATCATTAATTCTTGATTTTCCCTTTTTCAATTTCCCTTCACCCCACACTTAAACTTTTGCATATTCATTACAATACAAGTGCTTCTAGGAGGTAAAGTAGAACATTATACATATTTGATGAACATTCAAGGGTTATCAAAGAATAGGATTAAGCTCAAAGGGGTTAACAAAGATATAATGTATGGTTGAATTCATGTCTATTGGTATATGAGGTTACACAAAGAAATGCCTCTATCTTTTCTACAACCAAACAACTTCTATTTCGCTTTGCAAACACACAGGGCAAGTTCTAGGCATCATGTACAACATACAATGTAAGTAAAAACCTCACACACACATGGCATGCAACTCATTTGGAATCCAGTTTATCTACAAAGTCCTATAAATGTTCAAGCAAGCACTATTGTGTAATTTAAGGCATTTTGAGATTCTACAGTCAAACGTAGAAGATACATTCTCAAGTTCAATTTACGCTTTTGCTAATGTGCATATTCGGGGTTACACGTTGCCCTTTTACCTCTAATCCTAAAAAAAGAAAGAAAGAAGAAAAAAAATCTACCTAACCCGGTTCAAATAAAAACCCTTGGAAAAGAACCGTGGTCAAAAGAAAAACCAAGGGAGAGATGATACATTACCTATAAAAAGAAAATAAAAGAAAGAAAAATTCCTACGCGGACTACTTTCCTCAAGAGTACTTGTCCTAAATAGTCTGTCATCAGGAAGAGTCATCTACTCATATGTTTTTGGATTTTTTTAAAATTTTATGATTTTTTTGTGTTTTTATTATTTTATATTACTACTACAACTAATATATACATCATGTACAAGATAAGTCACCCACCCCACACTTAAAGATATGTCATGTCCTCATGACATAAATAAAAATTAAAGCACAAAAGGGGCAAGAAAACTTACCTGAGACTCACTCGGAGTCGGAGACGGTGGATGGGTCGACATGACATGCTCGTCCAAGTGCTCTAAGCCATGCCATAAACCTGTTTTCTGACCGGGCTTGCCTTGTAGACATGGCGTCTAGCCGTGTGTGCAAGCCATCAACGGAGGTGCGCAGATCAGCAACCTCCTCCTCCATGGACCTAAGCATAGGTCATGTGGACTCGGACCTAGACATACTTGCTCCATGAGGAGCAGGCCTGGAGGGTCCGGCTGAATCCGTGGAGTGCCTGGCCTAGGCAACCGGTACAGGATCATCCTCCTCATCCAAGTCAATTGGGGTTGTGTCTCTTCCAACCCGGATTGTAGCAGCTCTAAATGGAGGTTTTGGTAGTAGCTCACCATCAACATCAGTTACTGGGGTCTGATAAAGGAGACACAGCGTAGTGACAAGATATGGGTAATAAAAACCCTTGGCAGTGAGGGATCCCCTCAATACCATCTCATCACTAACTACACGGGCGATATCAACATCCCGATGTGTTACAAAATACCAAGTCAAAACTACGCTATTAAGTTAACATTCGTGGTGTTGCTCGAGGGCAAGATA
>JASVEL010013564.1:0-92379 GCA_032618575.1 Nicotiana noctiflora
TTCCTTTCCAATCATTAACAGACAAATATAACTACCGTTAACGACAACAACCAGCTGAACCAACAAGGTGCTACTCCACCACACCACACACCTACGAGATCCCCTCAACAGTTCCATGGAAGTTCGCCTGAAAGGTCCACTTTACGCGTTGACGATCAGCATGGAAACGACCAAACCGTGGAGAAAGACGCTCTAAAGTAATTAATTGCATAACACGTGGAGAATGTGCTACAAGCTTTGTCAGAGGATTACCCAATACGGTGCAAACTCTTCCACCAATTAATACATCAATTTTGGAGAACCCGAGTTCAAGTCTTGATAATTCAGGAAGTGGAGAAAATGCTAATGAATCTCGTGATTGAGGGTCAGGTAATCCAAATAAGTCTAATTTACAAAAATAGTGCTAACTTTTCAGAAACAGTTGAAGGAACAGAACGATCGTATAGAGCATATACCAGGTGTACCAACCATAATCAAAGGGGTGGATATTGACAAGTATTCCTAAAAAGTTTAAAATGCCTGATATTCTCAAATTTGATAGAACAATTAACCCTCGAGATCACGTATTGCGTTCACCAGTGGCGTGAAAGGCATCAACTTAACCAAACAGGAAATCAATCGGTTTTATTTCCTTTTCATAGGTTGTTCTGTTCATGGAGAACATACTACTAGCTCAGTAGTAATTATCAAAATATTTTTTTTTGTGCGATTATTAGCATGTTTGGTCTAATTTTTTCAAGGTCAAAAATATTTATGCCCATCTATACCTGCCCATGTCGGACAGCTTTGTCAATATGATACCACAATCAACATAGAACCGTACCAAGGTCCATAATGTAAATTCCTCGTCAAGTTCATGCCATATTTAATTAATCAAGCCGAGGGGCTATCAGTTAGCTACTAACGATTTTAACTCTAAAAGAAACTTAAGAAAAATCTATCACCACGAAATATTCCAACGACATTATAAAAATAGTGATAGAACAATGACGTAACCTAATTAAGAACTAATAAACAATACACACCTTATAATTAATATTCATCCTCGTAATTAACATAGTGTACAAGTATTCTATTTTTTAATCTTTAAATAAGTTATACAGTAGCTTGGTGTATTCAATTCCCTTGTGCAACTGATTGAGTTGACACATAAGGATGCTCAATCATGGAGGCAAAATAATTAAAAAAGAGGGTCAAACGACTCAAAACCTCAGCCATAAAACAAAGCAAATCTGTCTCTCGATACACCAATACACAATTTGGTAATGTGGGACAGCTAAAATATTTCAATTATACGCTAAATGAACACATCAAGAGTTGAGTGAATGGATGAGTATAACCAACAGTTGTTTGCCCCCCTCCACATGGCAATCCTAAGGTGCCACCCATGGATGGATGGATGCTAAATTTTGATGCGTGATTTGATGAATAATCGTACGATTAAAAGTCGGACGTCCAACCCACGAAAATTTATGATTAATTATTAATTAACTTAAATTATATAATTATCTAAATAATAATTAAATCTAGATGTATATATGACTCTAGTCTAATTAAAATAAGACGAAAACAAATAATGAACTCTGAATAAAGGAAGAACAAATTTTTATGTTATCAATATAATAAAAATGGTCTAGGGTTATGGACTATTTAATATATATTTCAATTATATTCTTCAATTAGATGGACTAACTAGTTATCTAGCTTATTGGTTGACAAAGTTAATATCGCTCATTAGAATCTGTCAAGTTCTTACTCGCATATTCAAGGTAATCTAACGCGTATATGTTTATGGAATAAGAACTAGCAAGAACGCATATATAATTCATGTACATCAACCAAGCAAGACAATTAGGTATATGTCTATCTTAATAGCGAATCCATTCCTTGATGCTTAGGTTCAAGAACTTGCTCTGCTCAATCCTAAATGCAATCTAGAATTTCCACATTCGAGTTCAATTCTAGATTCGTAGATAATATTCAATTGGTGATCAAGCACTGAAATAATTAAGTGCCAGATTGAATAAATAAACAAATATGATAATGAAGAAACCAAAATCAATATCCATATAACAATAGTCATGAAAGAATCACAACCCTAGAGCGAGAAATTTAGCTCCGAATAAATATGATAGCAAGCCAAACAATAAATCATCTAAACAAAATATAAAAATTACTAAGTTTGACGGAAGAAAAGATAAAATTCGGTCTTCACGACGACTCCTTGCTCTCCTTAGGTCGAATTCCCTTCGAAAAGTGTGTGCATGGACTATTTATAGGTGTAGAAAAAGTCTTAGAGATTTTAACCAAGTCCAAGCAAAACAGGAAAAAGTTGGCCTCCGAAATATGCTGGGCGTGCTGCACTATTTATGGCAATGAAATTCGGTGCTATAATGGGTGCTAGCTACTGACTATGGCACTGAAATTCAGTGCTACGGTTGGTGCTGGGCACTGACCAGGGCACTGAACCATTATTCCTCTCTTCTTTTTTCAATCACTCCTACATAAGTAAACAACACAATTAAATTCAAAGCATCATAATACACTTGAAATATTATTATGCTAAAATATGGACAATTGTCATCATATTGTATGTACTTTTAGCCGATTATTACCACTCAATTCAATGCCTTACATAATATCCATATAGTATCACTCAAAAAGATTTTTTTTAAAAAAAAAAAAACCGTTTTCCAACCTATTTAAGAAAAACCGTATGATTGATATGCCACATGGTGAAAAAAATTTTGAAGATTAGACTGGAAAAGTAAAATATGTTGTCATTTTAAGTGATGGAACCATATGAAAATTATGTAAGGGGAGTCGACAATAAATGACTATTCACATGACAAATTATACGTGTGATAGTAACTTGCATGTGTTCTTTCGGATTGAATTTTGTATTTTCTGACATACTTTTATTTTCTGTGAATATATGCATAATTGAGGTATTTTTCAGCAACAATAATTAGTGTTATAAATTTGACACAATAAACAGCGAACTGACCATACACGGAATTATATTAATCCCAATATTTAATTTGCCAAACACCCAGCTAGCTAGTGCGTTACTCTTTTTGAAATGCCTATAAAATGCACCAACCTCTATCAATTTCTTTAATTTGCGCATAACCTTAGTTTCTTACTATCCTTGGCCTCCTCCTCCTCTCTTCAAAAGGAAAGCCAAGACAGGAAAAAATAAAAATAACTAAACAAATGAAGTACCAAAGCTTATTACAAAGCGTGGTCAGATTGTTGGCATCTCAGCCTATCAAGATATTCACTCAACTACTAGTTTTAATTTCTTTATTTTCATTCCTATTTTCCTATTCATCATCTTACTTCTCCTTCTTCACCCATTCATTAAAATTCTCATATTCTGCATTTCCTTTCCAACTTGTAAGCCATGCTACGGACAAAAACTACGTGTTTTTGATATGCAATGGAATATTCTTGGTGCTCCTTGCTAAGTCTTCAGGCGAGGAGAAGGAGAAGGAGGAGGGAGAAGAAGAAAATGGATTCTTGAACGAGTTGCAATTAGAAGCCGAACCTCTATGTAATACATCAAATGAACATGTGATACATGAAGATAAGAAAGTGATGATACAACTCAGTAAGTCTCGAAACGTTGAAAACACAAATTCGGCAGTACTCATGGAATATAATAAGAAAGAGGCAACGTCAAAGGAAGAAGGTGGTTTTGGAGATGAAGAATGTTGTAGGACTAACAATATAGTAGAGGCAGATTATAATAATTATGAAGAAAATGAAATGGAGTCTCATGAGAATGGATTTTTAATGGAAGACATAGAAGTAGTAGTAGCAGAAGAGGAAGAAGAAAATGATGAGGCATTGAGTAAGTTGAGCATGGAGGAACTGAACAAGAAATTTGAAGAATTCATAAGAAGAATGAAGGAAGAGATTAGGATTGAAGCTCGACAACAATTAATCCTCGTAAAGTAATTATTCACCTTCTATATATGTTGATATATATCGGTTTTAATGTACATGTTGAGTTGTCTTGCACATGTCCTAGATAATTAGGTAGAGGTGTAATTGTATTAATTATGTGTATGTTAATGTATAAAACTATGTCAATAGTTTATGTAATGGAATTCTAGTTTCTTCCACATTGCATATATGGAATTCTAGTTTATTCCATGTTGGGAGACCAAGCAGGATATGCGCAGCCGTTATCCTCGTCTTTTTACCACTTCACGTATGTTTCTATGCTGAACGAATGTTTTAAAAGGGGAGGATGTAACGACCCGGCCGGATGATTTGAGAATTTACCCCCATTCCCCCATTAACTGTTTCCTCAATATTTATTTCTGCTATTGTAATTTACCGGGATGATTCGTTTTGAGTTTTGGAACATTTAGTCCTTTAATGAAAGCTTAAGCTTTAGAATTTGGATCATAGTAGGAACAATGTGAAAACGGTTTCGGAATGGAATTCCTTCAATTCTGTTAGCTCCATTGGGTGATTTCGGGCTTAGGGGCATGTTCGAATTGTGTTCTGGAGGTCAGTAGCTTATTTAGCCTTGAAATGCCGAAAGTAAAATTTTTGAAGTTTTCGAATCGATAGTGAAAATTTGATATCGGAGTCGGAATCCGATTCTGAAAGTTGGAATAGTTCTGTAGTGTTGAATGTGACTTATGTACAAAATTTGAGGTCAATCGGACATGTGTTGGTTGGTTGAGGCATCGGTTGTAGAATTCTTGAGATTTCAAGTTCATTAGGCTTGGAATGGAGAGTGATTCGTGATTTTAGCATTTTTTATGTGATTTGAGGGCTCGACTAAGTTCGTATGATATTTTACGATTGCTTCTCATGTTTGGTTGAGGTCCCAGGGGCCTCAGGTGAGTTTCGGAGGCTTAAAGAAATTGAATTTGGACTTAAAAATTGTAACATCCCGTATATTCGGACTAGTGTGGATACATTATATGGGTATTAATTTGATATTTTACGCATATGAAGTCCTAGCGGGATGAGTATGGTTAAAACTAATTGTTTTGGAATCAAGACGGAAAGTGAGGTGCATAAGATTCGACAAATTGATTAAGTTTGCAGAAGGTCCGTCTTCCAGAAGGTTTAGTGAAAATGTGTAAAGAATTTGGGAAAATGTAAAGCATGAAAGTTGTAGGCCTTTGAAATAAATTTCCAACGATATATTGGGATCCCAAACAGAGTTCTGTACAGAATGTTATGCATGTTTTACATAACAGTGTGTAACCACCGCGTTCGGCCGCATTTGGTCGCGACCGTTGTCCTGAGGCAGTGCTTCAGCTATTTACCATGGTCGGGACTGTGGTCAGGACTACTGGGACGTGGTGTCCAACTTGAAAAGTCATTTTTAGCCTTATTTCATCCTCCACATATCCAAAATATAAAAACTTGCTCTAGAAAAGAAAACTCTCAAAAACCTAACTCCTTAAGGGTCCCTCCACCGCCCAAGGTAAGTTCTAATGTTGATTCTAAGTTAATTTCGATTTCTCAACATCTTATTAACATGGGTAAACCTTCCGAATCATTAGATATTTGATTGGGTCATCATTGTTGAGAGAAGAAACCCTAGAACTCGAATTCAAGAAGATTGAACGTCAAAAAGGTAAAATCTTCACCCTCTAATTGATTCTATCATTAAATTAATGATCATAGACTAGTTCATAAGATATGAATTGATGGGTTTAATAGAAAAACATGAACGATTATAGGTTTGGGTTATTGATTGTTGATTGTTGGTTAAGGGTGTTGTTTACCTTATGGGTGATAAAGAATTATGTTGATTATAACCATTTGAGACTTTAGAATTTATGTAGAAGCAAGAGAATGGGTTATTTGGTGTAGAAATGACATTAATAAGGACTAAGGGGATTTATTCTCACCAAGTGTTTGACAAAAGTCTTTGGGGACCAAAACATGAGTGTTGTTACGCGGCGCCTTCGTGAGATTCTTTGGAAGGGTGACATAAGGCTAAGCAATTGATGTCAGTGCAGTTGATGTCCGCCAATTAAGGTCCCCGCCGTACGCTAGACTAGATCATCAGTGTCGTTCGGGAAAACCAATGTCAAGAGGAATTGAGAGAACATAAATGAGAATTTAGATTTAAAGAAAGCTTGATTGCATTAATGAAAGCTATTACAGAAAAGCAACGCGATGTTGAGGGGGGGAGACACCAGTACAGAGAATTGCTTGCTTGCTAGAAAGTTTTGATTGCTTGATACCCCCTAATAATACTTAAAAATATAATCCAAAGCTACAAGACTATACAAGAATTTGCTAGAGAAACATAATGGAAGTACTTGAAATAAAACTACTCTATTTATAATGAAAATGACTTAGTTTTCTAAAAGGCAACGTCATGTCCATTTTCAGCAGCATTGTCTTTGGCATCATGGTCTGTGCAAGCGGTGTTGTCTATGCGCGCAGCATTGTTGGAATATGTCTGCGGCTGGGCACTGGCAAGGGATATCGATGGGGCGATAGTGGCACATGCGTTCTTGTCACTTGGCACGGTCAAGACCATGGGGCCGTCCGTGGCGCTAGGCATTGGGAGGCTTGTTAGGACGCCACGAGGCACGCCCTAGGGATCATGGGGCATGGTTGGAAAGCCTCCCATGATGGTGTTTTTGCTAATATGGAATCCCTTTGACTTGTATTGATATAGATTAAAGTTGAAAGGGTTGGCAAATATTGTATACGCTCAAGAGCAGGAAGTTAAGGTATGTGAGGCTAACTCTCTATGTTTGGAAATGTTAATGATTCTCCCTATACTACATTTATTTTACGAAGTTATTAATTACCTCAAAAATATAGTTAAGCCTAGTTCCTTGAATAGTTGCAGAACTTGTATTTTCTAACTTCATAACTCGTTCATGACTTTCATTCTGAACGTTATGAGCTCAGTGCGTATTCAATATAGACTTGGGTTTGATGCCCCCGAGTCTTAGTATATATTACCCAGTAAGCCATAAACAGTTGAAGTTTCGGTGTTCATAATCAGTTCAAGAATACATGTCTCAGTCTAGACCTATTTAGTATTCCAGTATTTTGTAACTTAGTGTGATCCAATATTCTAGTATCATGTAACTCAATGTGACTCAGTATTTTACTATTATGTATTGCAGTTTGATTCTCAATTCCTGAATGTTGAACACCTATATTTGGGGATGAGGCCATAGTTTATATACTTTATGCATACTTGGTCCTGAGGTTGTAGTTTATGCTTTATGCATTTTTTGACCTGAGGTCGTAGTTATGTATACGTATACTAGGAACTGAGGCTGTAGTTTATGCTTTATGCATTTTTGGGCCTGAGGCCATAGTTATGTATAAGTATACTTGGGCCTGAGGTCTTAGCTTGTGCACATATATATTGGGCCAGATGTCGTAGCTTATTCAGATAAACAGATAAATCATTATTCAAATGTGGGAGTACGCATATCCTTACTTCTTTTGTTAAGTTCAGTTATCAGTTATCATTTTAGATATATTTCAGTTATCAGTTGTCAATTATCATTTCAGTTCAATTTCGACAGTTATCATTTCAGTTATCAATTATCAATTATCAATTATCAGTTATCAGCTCAGTTTTAGTTTCAGCATTTATAATTCTTCCTTTCAGTTTCTTTACATACCAGTGTAATTCAAATATACCGACGTCCCTTTTGCCCGAGGCCTGTATCTCACGATGCAGGTAATGATTTACATGTTGATGATTCAGAGTGCTAGGATTCTAGTACCAGCTATTTGATGATCCCCAGTTCGTTTGGGGGCATTATCATTACTACAATCTTGAGTATTTTCAGATAGTCAATATTTTCAGTACAAATTAGAGGCTTCATAGACTAGAAGAACAGTTAGACAGAGTCGCAGGCTTTTCATATTAAGCATGTGAGCTACAAATATATTTTAGAATTGTATTAGTATTTACGCACTTAGATTTATATCATCCAGACTTTCAGTATATCAGCATGTGTTAGTTTTTCTTCGGCATTCACTATGTTATGATAACACATGTTGATTCAGTCAGCCAGTTGGTTCGCTCGATCACATGTAGTCAGGCATCGGGTGCCGTATTACATCCAGGCCTAGGTTTAGGGTGTGACAACAATTATCTGATATGATAATGTTGGATCCGCACATGCGGAACTTGGACCGCAGGTGCGGCTCCGCAAAAATGGTCTGGCAACCGCAGATGCTGTCTAAAACATAAGGGCAGTTGGTCATAAATGCGGCTCAAGGACCGCAGAAGCGGAATCGCATCTGCGAAGAGAGGAGCACAGGCGCGAAATCTGGAGACTTAATGAAATTCTGCAGGTGCGATGGACCCCTTGTAAAAGCGGATCGCTGGACAGAAAAGAGTGAAATCGAAGTTTTGAGTTCATAACTTCAAATTTTGATTTAAAGCTCGATAAAAGGTGATTTCTTGAGAGATTTTGATGATGAACTATTGGGTAACGAATTCTAACTCTAAATTGGTTCTAATACATTTATCTATTGCTGTTTTTCGCATCTAATTAAGGAATTTGAGGGTAGAAGTTTGAAAATGGGAAAAAAGTTCCTCAATGGGAAATCTTAGTTTTGGATAAGAATTTGACGTCGGATTGGGATGATTTTTGTACGAGTGAACTCGTGAGTAAATGAGAGTTCATAATCTGTAATTTTTACCCAATTCTGAGACGTAGGCCCAGGGAGTAATTTTCGGGTATTTTCTATTCTCTTGCCTTAGCTTCGATTTCATTAGCTAAATTAGTTGTTTGTAGTTATATTTACATCATAAAATTGATTTGGTTAGATTCGGGCCACTCGAAGTTGGATACTCGTGGCAATAGCGTAATTTTAGATTTGAATTGAGCTTGGTTCGAGGTAAGTGGCTTGCCTAACTTTGTGTGGGGGATACTCCTCTTAGGATTTTGGTACTGTTGTTATATGAATGCCTTGTACTGAGGTAGCGAATGCGTACATGTGTTAATTGTTGAAAACACCCATTTTTTATTAAATAAGTATCTATGTTTTTCCTTTAATTGAGTAATATTACTATTTGAGACCTCATGTGTAATTTAGGAAAGCATGCTTATGTGACTTAACTGTCTTAAGTGATTTAAATATTTTACTTGAATTCTATGTAGCATGTTTAGGGTAGAATTACGTGTTTTCTTGATACTAACTTGTATAGAACTGTAAATTCCTTGTTGAGATTGTTGTGCATTTACTTTTGGACTATGGGATGGTATCCCGGGAGATCACCCTATACTCAAAATTTATTTTGGGGGACTACAGATTGGTATTTTGGGAGATCCCTTGCGCATTTACGATTTGGACTAAGGGACGATATCGCAAGAGATCCCATGTTGCTTTCACTCTGTGTACTAAGTTATTTGTTTCTTTGATTTCAACTTTATTGACTGTTAGCAGTTCAATTATACTATAATATTTCTTATTATTTTTACCTTGTTATATATATATATATATATATATATATATATATATATATAAACTAGTAGGGCTCTGTCCTTCCTCGTCACTACTCGATCGAGGTTAGGCTTGGTACGCACTGGGTACCACTGTAATGTACTCATGCCCTTTCATGCACATATTTTTTGTGTGCAGATTCAGGTTCTTCTGCTCAGCCATACTATCCATGAGGCACGGCGATTTAGAGACTTCAACGTGTTTTTGCCGCGTTCGCAGAACTAGAAGTCCCTTTCTACTCTTTCTTCAGTTATAAGCTTTTCTGTGTATTTTTCTTATTATTAGACTTCTGGAGTTAGAAAGCTTATATATTTTCTTTAGCTTATGATTCTTGAGATTTCGGGTTTTGAGAGTGTATTTGTTCAGTTTGAGATAGTGGTATTATACATGCTGAACGGCATTATAACCTTCTGTATTATATTACCCGTAAATTGCTAGTTTTGTATATTTTAATTCTTTTTTTGCAAATTATTAGATTTATTTAGTCGTAGAAATTGAGTGCCGTCACAATATTCCATGAAGGAAGAATTTGGATCGTGACGCATGTTATGATGAATTACGTTGTTACATGACGTAAATAGACAATATCTATTGATTAATGCATCGTTCAGATCAAATTAAACTGGACATACATCCTATGGACCATAGTGGATCGGCAAGAAAAAAAGCTTAATTTGGATAAAGAGAAGGGAAAAGGAAACAAATTTAATGTAAAGGAGTATTGGAACTGTACGTCGTATAAAAAATATTTAAGACAAATATCCAAGACTTTGGTCTAGTGATTAATAAGTAGGCGGAGAATCATCATAAGGTCTTAGGTTAAAATTTTAATGAAGACGAAAAAAATACTAATAGGTAATTTCTTTCTATCTCTTTGTGCATATGAAATAACTTAATACAAGTAATGCTATAAAAGTAGTAAATATTCGATAAAATAATTGATATACGCACAAATTGACATAAATACTGTATATAAAAATTTAAACAAAGAAAGGAGAAAAAAATAAGTGTCATGCATGTTTAATGAGTAGGTTGGATTTTCGTTTAAGGAAAAAAATAATTTATTGATGAATCTTTATGATTACAATTCTATTTTCTCTCTTTATTCTTCTTTCCGAATTATTCTTTCTAATTCAAGAGTATTTCTCGAACGTATGATAGATGCGAATTTCTTGGGTTGTATTTGATCTTCAAGTAAAGGAAGAAGGCAAAGAGAATATTTGATATTTTGGATCTCTTTATGAATGAAATTTTGAGATGCTCCCTTTATTAGGGATGCCAATAGATATTTAAAAACCAACTAAAGCGAAAGAATCGTACTACACCGAATCGATTTTAGGTTTCTTTGAATAAAATTATAGATTTATATACAAATCTATAACTATACCGATAATTAGGGGATGTTTTTTATTTTATAAAAATAAATCTAATAAATATCGAACCGTACCGAATAAATTTATATATGAAAATATACTTATATATTAAGTTTAAAAATAATAAAACAATAAATTTTTCTTGAGTCTTAAATTATGAAAACAATTACAAGGCAAAAAGTAATAAACTCAAAATCATAATTCTCAAACCTATTATGCTAATCTCATGAAACTAAATCATTTTCAGCATATTCACTAGCAAGATTCAAGGTATTATAGCGATTATGAGTAGCAAATTACAATGTATTGATTATGTTTTATTTCATATGATTTAGATTTATCTTTTTAAATATTTGATATTATATAGACTTTATTCTTGAGTTTCAGTCCCAGCTTCGTTAATATCTTTCCACTCGAATGCTTTATATTTTCTTTATATTTATTTGTTTAGTTTCTTTTACGTTGTTGTAGAGTAGTTGATGGATTTATACTCTAGCCATCTTTCAGATTTCTTAATTCATAACCCTTTAAAATGTAAAAATATCTAGAGAAGTTTGCTAAGTTTAATGAAAATACGTATGTTATTGCATTCTACTTCTACCGATGCTTTTTATATGATATTTTTAAAAAATAGCGAAAATTAACTGAACCGTACCGATATTGAAAAGTCACCGATATGATTGGGACGATTTTAAAAAGTCTAGATTTATTATACATAATAGAATAAACGAACAATTAGAATGGTATAAAATTTGATGTATGATAATAATCTAAGATTAGGTTGATACAAAATCTGTGAATGTGAAAGACTGCGTAGGGCAAGTTAAAAGAGTACTTCTATATAAATATAGGATACAAGAATATGATCTTCGATCTCTTCGGGAATAGGTTGTTAATTTACACTTGAAAATTGCTAGTTTAACTTCCGACTATATCATCAAAGATAAGCAAGGTCAGAGTCAAATGTCGGATGCCTCTAAGAAACCTACTATTCAAAGCCAGGGGCAGAATCACTCTTCACCTACTCTATTCATCCATCCATCGAAGAAGAATAAGAAAAAGAAAAAATCATATTAACTCCCGGTAAGAAGAAGAAGAAAAAGTCTGGTTAGCCTTTAAGAGCGTATATTTATTCTTTTCTTACTTAGCGGCCTTTTTTATACACCAAGGGAACCTTGAACATAAATCATTGACCCTTTTGTTTGGTAGGGAAAGTACGTTGAGGCGGATCCTAGTCTAGCTCGGATTTTGCTAGTAACTAAAGGTTGAATGGCGCTGGAAAATTCTATTAATCTACGCAAGGTAGCTAAATTTAAAATAAAATTACTATATTATAGGGGTTCAACTCCAGATTCCTGGATAGGTCGTGCCGGTCTAATTGAGTTGTTGATGTATCAACCCCCTTTTTCAGCCTTAGTCTTCCAAATGCTTATTTCCCGATGTAGGGGAAAAAGGCCCGCACTTATTCAGTATACCAGTGGAGGCTCTGGGTAGATTTATTCTATCAGTGATTGTCGATTGATAGGCAACCCTATCTCTATTCAGAAGCAGTGGAAAATAAAGGAATACTAAATATCCGAGCCATAGAATTTCTCAATTCTAACACAAGGTACTTATTAGGCCGAATGTACTTCTTAAATCTAATAGAATGATTTTGTCGTATCCAGACTAATACCAATCCAAGCCATTTCATGAATAAAATATGACAAATTAACCAACCAACAAAATCACTTGCTACAAATAAGATCTTGTTGTTGCATCAAAAGACATAAATGTTGACTAATCTAACTAACATTGAACTTGGTAAAATGAAATGGTTGAATAATTATAAAATGAGATTATTCAGGAATACACATTGAGTGCTGAGGTTACGCATTAAATTTCTGGTAGTAGATCCATAATAAAAAAAGTCTCTGTGATTGTTCCAGAACAAATGAAAGAAAATATATAGTAGAGCTAGGACAGTTATTGTATGAGGTCTACCCAATGCTAGATGAAGAGGCGCACACTAGATTGATATGAACATCACGAGCTCACCCATAATAAAATAAATTATTGTTGAGACCTTCTTCTCGGTTCCTTCTTCCATAACCAGAGCTCGGAGACGGAAGAGATAAGAGGGCTCTGTGGAGAATGTGGTCAGAAATCCATAATAGAGTCCAACCATAATGACCCGAATTGATTATCTTCATGCATAAATATCCTAGATTATCTAGTAGAAAAGATTGAAAAATCATCACAAACCTCTCTTATTTCTTTTCTATTGTGATTTCTGTGGATTATTATATGATGCTTTTAGAACTTTCATATATAGAAAAAAAATAGAAATAGATAGAGTAGAAACGATATTTGTTATGTCAATGACACCAAAGAGATATTAAATGAATTGAATTGGGATATTGATGGAATATAATGAAATAGAGCCATTTTGAGGTTCTCTCTGAGATGAGGGATGTAAGGAAGCCACTATGAAGAAGTTTTGAGAGTTACGAAGGAAGCTTCGAGCTCATATTGGTCAATTATAAAATAACCGATCGAACCAAACCAATGACACCCTTGCTCTTTATAAAGCTTCAAGGAGTTTACAGAATTTTTAAAATGATTAGATTGGATCTGATTTAAAAGTAAATATGAGCGCAGCCCTACTAAAATTGAATGGTGTTTGACCTACAGAAAGGTCAAATCCAGAAGCTTCTATGTGAAGATCGTTATCAATTATGGGACTATAGATAAATAGTTTTTGATGGAGTAGAATATGTCTTATTTTAATTTCTACGTATTTTTCCCTGGCATTCTTGGTTAGGGGACTTCAACCTTGTGACACTTGGAAAGTTTTCTACAGTAACCCTCTTGTCATTATTTCTTCTATTCGAAACACAATACTGACGAAAATAAAAGATGAAGACGGGACATATAATATAAGGTAGGGAGATATCAGCAATTTGTAAAGATTTCTTTTCCCTATTTGGATGGCTTGAAGTGTCTATATTCATAGATTTCAGTTTTGGAGTATCACAAGAATTTAAATTCTATGTAAAGTAATTATTATAAAATAATTAAAGTGAATCTTTTGAAATAATGTATTTTTGTAAAGAATAGAGGTATTCTAGGCTGACTACTACAATAGTACTATTATAGAGAAAAAGTCCAAAATCATACATTATCTTTGGTTTTAAATGCAAAGTCATTCATATTCTTTTATATGGAGCACTAATAGTTCATTAACTTAAACAAAGTAGTGTACTTTTAGTCATAATACTAAATACCATTAATTTTTAACATAAATCTAAAATCTTACAAAATATTTATTCCATTTATTTCTTTGCTTACTGAAAGAAAGAAAGATGAGACATTTATCTAGATAGTAAATAGCAAATTACATAAAATTTATTTACTGTATGTAAAATATATATTTACTAAGATTTACTATACGCAAATATACATTTTCTTGCTTACTAAGATTTTTTATTAGATACATTAAAAAAAATATGTATATTTTTGACGGTGTTAAAATTAACTAGTAAACATATATAAAATAAAAAAAAATTATGTATATAATAAAAAATCTGTATAAATTTTGTTTTTGCCTATCTTTTACTCATTGTAAAACATCTATCAGTCTTAAATTTTATGTTTTTGCAAAAGAACTCAAAGCTGAAATTATATAACCAGAAAGAGCAAAGTATTGTGAGTGAACATTTTACTTGAAAGTTAACTAGTTTCTTGATTCATTTGCTTCCTTTCATTTCCCAAGTTCGTAAATCGCAGATGAGGTTTGTTTTTACTTTTTATGTATTTTTGGTTCTCCCTTTTACCAATTTCAATCAAGCAATAAATTATGATGCTAAACATACATAAAATATATCTAATAACAAAAGTTATACTATTTTTTTATTAGATACATAAAATTTATTATTTTATTTTATGTATGTTCTAGTTAGTTTCAAACATCGTTACATATACATATTTTTTTATGTATCTAATAAAAAATTCGAATAATATTTGAGGTTATCTATATAACAATCATTGCAAATAAAAATTAACAGTGTTTAACATTTCTTAGAAAATATATATTTTATGTATAGTAAATAAACTTTTGTATATTTTGTTATTTACTATCTAGATAAATGTCTCATTTTTCTTTCTTTAAGTGAGCAAGAACATAAATGGAACAACTATTTTGTAAGATTTTAGATTTATGTTAGAAATTAATGGTGTTTAGTATTACGACTAAAAGTGAATCACTTTACTTAAGTTAATAGACTATTAATGCTCCATGTGGAAGAATATGTATAACTTTAAATCTAAAGCCAAAGATAATATTTGATTTTGAACTTTTTCACTACTATTATATGTCTATTTAATACAGTAGTCTTATAATAAACATTAATAAGCATTACATATTAAATTGAAGGGACATCAAAATGAAAATCTTGCTAATGTCCTTTCCTAAACTTTCCATACAGAAAAAGACATTGAAGTGTACGTAAAGTCCTTAGAAAAGAACCCCTGCTTCAACTTTATTACAACAAGAGATACTCCCAATAGACTAATGGATGAAATTAAAGAAAATTATTCTTGTGATTGGACGTGACTAGTATTGTGATCCTCTAGATTTTTAGTTGTACATGTGGCCTGAAAATTTAATTTTATTTCTTTAAATCTTTGAACATTTTGTGGCTCTAATCTTTTAGACTTTTACCTTTCATTTTCAAAGAACACCCACACTCCACCACTCTCCCTGTATGGATTTGTATCAAGGAATGGTTCTTTTTAATCATAGCCACTTAATTGGACCTCTTTCGATCAAGTTTGGTCAATCTCATAATTAATGAATTCTTGGAAATTATCTACACCGACTAAAAATTAATTTCAATGTACGCCTTGTTATAGATCTTGGGCGGGGGGAGGGAGGAGGATCACGAATAGTTAAAATAGCCAAGTAATCGAAATTTATCACTTCATAAAATTTGAATAAAAACACTCTTAAAAATACGGAATTATTCCAGTATAATATGTTGGAGTTCGAACTTTTTACACTATGAGATTTCAGTATAATGTGCTGGAATTTCATAATGTGTTGGAGTTTCATCGTATGCTGAAAGTTTATATGGTTAAGCTCTATAATCTAGCATATTATGCTTTCGTGTGTTGGAGTTCCATCATAATATGCTGAGAGTTTATACACAAGAGTTTCATAATCCAACATATTATGCTGGAACTTTCCACGTGCTGAAGTTCTATATCACAATATGCTGGAAGTTTATTTGCAGGAGCTTCATAATCCACCACACTATGCTGCACCTTTCCGTATTTCAGCAAAATAGTGATTGTTTTTCAATGACTTCACAAACACTAATCTATGCTATAATCTTGGATATTAAAAATTATTAACTTATCTATAATCTTGGGAAAATTTAACTTACATGGAAACCTCTTTTGAATTCACAGTTGCAGATGTACAATAAGTAAGCACAAAGTATTATTCATTAGAGGTGGGCAAGTTCTAGAAAGGACGTGAGGATCTCCAAATTAATGGGGTCTTTATTGAAAACGACCTTTCATAAGATTGGCAAACTTCACCTGACTACTGTCTGAGGCCTAGATTATGACCTTATGTAGTGTCCTTTTTCATGAATTTAGCGGCTTAAAACAAATAACGAAGAAAAGCTCCTCGACATTATTTGTCCTAGTCCTCCTTAGATAGTGAAACAATATTGGCCTAACTGATTAGGTCTAGAATGGCAAAAGAATCATGATCTATTTTGATCCAGTAGCATAGACCTTAAGGGGTCGTTTGGTAGGGGGAATGCATTATAGTGGGATTATAATACGTGGGATTATAATATGTGGTTACATATTAATGGCATTATTTTGTGAATACATTTTTATTGGAAGATGCATGGTTCATTGGCCAAAAAATAGGAATACGGGGTATAAGATAAACATGTGTTTAGTGTATAATAGATATATTGGGATAAACTTTTATTTGAAAGACTTTGGGGAAAGAGCCTCGGAGAAGGGCATTTTTGTGATTTTAGCATTTACCCTTGGATTAATTAATCCCAAGATTATTATTTCACCCTCAATGTGAGATAGAATAATACTCAATTATAGGATTAGTTAATCCCGGATTACCAAATACGGTTAAAATAGTTTTGCATCTAATTCCGGAATTGTTATCCTTTATGTCACGTACCAAATGACCCCTAAAAGATAAGTATGCTACACGGAATGGCTAATCAAGACTTCAACTAAAATATAATCACTCCTTTTAGCCGATTTTGTCAAAGTTTCCATTATTGGTATGGTATGTTTATGGCGCTTTGTTACAAACAAATTGGGCCACATAACAGTCAACCAAACAAGACAAAGAGAATGACATGCATAATTGTAGTTCAGATACACATCACAATTCACAAGCATAGGGAGATCAAAACCAATGATATTTTTTGTGACGATCCTACTTGAATCACCATAAAAATTAGGGCTTTTAGTCGCAATGAAAATCAACATTATATTAGTGACCATATACCTAATACGTGTTAAATTTCCCTTCCCCGTCTTCAGTTCACTAATACATACACATACTTATAAATCCAAATGAAAAAAAAATTGCAATTTGATCATGTGAACAAAAACAGATGACAGGTCAAGATTTGCATTACAACTTATATCGTATACCAGCTTCTGATCCACATACAATTTAAGAAGCTAAAAGGTTGCTGCCAAACACTGGATAATCAATTCATAAGCTTTAAGTTTTTATTCTAAATCCTTAATGCCAGGCATTTGTAGTTTGATGTTTAGTAGGCCATAGCTTACTGCTGCTGTGTTTTGTGGCAATGGCACTAGGACCTCCAAGTACTGTCAAACAAGACTTTATTATTCCAGAGGCGTATCCAGGATTTCAGGAGGATGAGTGTACTACTGTGAAGATGCGAATTTAAAATTTATATTTGACGAGTTTAACTTTAGTATCTACCATGTACCCACTACACTTTTAAAATTATAGGTTTAAAAGTATATTTTTTAAAAAAATTTTAGTGATTTTTACATATATATCTATACTTTGTGCCGTCCTGAATGGGATTTGAACCACTAATTTCACTCGTAGAGGTGCACCCAATGATTATTATACTATAAGAGTGTTTGAGTGTGGATTCACACGTATAATTAAGTAATTCTCAAGAACCCATACCCTAAGATTTAGATACGCCTGTGCAATATTCTAATGTTGATTTTTCTCAATTGTTTTCCACATGCACGAAAGGAGGGAATATTTTTCATCTTTTTATTGATTTTCTCAAAAACCTCAATTAGTTGGGGTTAGCATATAAATCCTAACTATTCAATTCGCTATGTCTGGAACATCTAATTGATCGAGATATCCTGCTAAAATCTTATGTAGATAATAGAACGTAGCTTTAAAATTAGAGAAACTGTAGTGCATGAACTTGAGAGGATTTGTAGGGATAGGATATATTGAAGAAGAAAGCTCTTTCATGAGATATGGTCAAGAATCATAAAGGACACATGCACACAACAGTTTTATACTACTACTATTGTTCGATCATTCAATAGTAATCAAAGAGGACAAATGCAGACAAGCAGCATTAAGAATACTTATTCCAATTATTTTTCGAATCAAATTGTTTAGAAGAGAGGATTGTGGAATACTAACTAAAACATCATTTCTTATAGGTGCAAATCAAGGGCGGTTAATAAAGTTAGTGGTCTAAAACTAAATTTTAATAAAAGACCAACTTTTTGATAACTAAATTTTTATATATGCAATGCATACATACACACATAAATATGCAAAAACGTGAATGAACAATATATTATAATTTCTAAGAGAACATCACTATGGCGACTGCTAGAGAAAATTACTCTTGTACCCCATTGGATGTGTAATAGTTTTCTAAGGGGTTTACAATGGTTCTGACCTAATTCGCCAAAATACCTTGATGAACGAATTTCTAATGACTAAGCATTGCAAGAGGAAACTGTTGTGGAAGCCAAATGTATATAGTGTGAATGAGTCACAACTACTATACCAAAAATTATGGCAGCCACCAAATAATAAATAAGACAATAAAGCAACAATATAAAGAACACCAAAATTTACGAGGTTCGGCTAATTTTGCCTACTCCTCGGACACAACCAATATTTTATTCCACTCCAAATACAAGTGAAATAATACTAAAGAGAGAAGATACAAATGCCTTAAGAAGATAAGAAGGCAAATGAGAGGTGTGTTTTAAATCCTAAACATTAGGCCTTCTTTTATAGGGGGAAAATCCCCCAACTTCACTTCTACCCACCGATGTGGGACAAATGTTATGCCAAATTCAACAAATCTCCACCTTGGCAAAACTTCCACATCTTCAATTTTCTCTCTATAACAAATTTGGTTGTGTCTTCATCTTCAATCTCTAGTGTTCAACAATGTTGATCAAATCCAAACAATGTTGAAACTTGATCGCAGTCACCGCCTTTGTTAGCATATCAGCAGGATTCTCCGTAGTATGAATTTTCTTCACCGTGACTCCACCATCTTCTATGATTTCTCGTATGAAATGATACCGAACATCAATGTGCTTCGTCCTTGCATGATAAACTTGGTTCTTCGCTAATTGAATAGCACTTTGACTATCACAAAAAATTGTGATACCTTTTTGTTCAACACCAAGCTCCTTTAGCAATCCTTGAAGCCAAATTGCCTCCTTCACAGCCTCTGTAATAGCCATGTACTCCGCCTCTGTTGTAGACAAAGCAACTGTTGACTGCAAAGTAGACTTCCAACTAACTGGTGCCTTTGCAAAAGTAAACACATAACCAGTAGTTGATCTTCGTTTGTCCGGATCACCCGCAAAATCTGAGTCACAATATCCAACTACAGACTGATTGTCTTTCCTGCTAAAAAATTAACCCGACATCTACAGTATTATGAATATACCGCAGAATCACTTCATAGCTTGCCAATGCTCCTTTCCTGGATTGTGCATATATCTGCTAATAACTCCAACGACTTTTGAAATGTCAGGTCTCGTACAGACCATTGCATACATCAAGCTACCAACAGCATTTGCGTATGGTACCTTTGACATATACTCTTGTTCAACTTCATCCAATGGCGACATAGTAGTACTTAGCTTAAAATGGGGAGCAAGTGGAGTACTAACTGGGCTTAGTCTTGTCATCTATGCCAAAACGTTGTAGTACTCTCTTCAAATATTCTTTATGAGATAAACAGAGTTTCTTTGAACGTCTATCTCTTATTATCTCCATGCCAAGAATTTTCTTCGCCTCACCCAGATCCTTCATCTCGAACTCCTTCTTCGGTTGAATCTTCAACTTATCAATTTCTTCCGAATTCTTGGAAGCTATCAACATATCATCAACATATAGGAGAAGATATATAAATGAACCATTTTTAAGCTTGCGCAAATACACACAATGATCGTATTTGCTTCTCTTGTACCCTTGCTGCAACATAAACTTGTCAAATCGCTTGTACCATTGTCTAGAAGATTGTTTCAACCCGTACAATGATTTTTCAAGTTTGCACACCATATTTTCCTTACCAACAACTTTGAATCCTTCTGGCTGAGTCATGTAGATTTCCTCCTCCAAGTTTCCATGTAAAAACGCAGTTTTTACATCCATCTGAACTAGTTCCAAATCCAATTGTGCCACCAAAGCCAACATAATTCGAATGGAGGAATGTTTTACAACTGGAGAAAATACTTCATTGTAATCAATTCCCTCCTTTTGAGCATATCCTTTGGCCACCAACCTTGCTTTGTAGCGAACACCTTCTTGGTTAGGAAATCCTTTTTTCTTTGCAAATACCCATTTGCACCCAATTGCTTTCTTTCCCTTCGGGAGATTGGCCAATCTCCATGTATGATTCTGATGAAGGGACTGTAATTCATCATTCATGGCAATCCTCCACTTATCGTCTTCTGAACTTTGGACCGCGTCTTTATAAGTGGTGGGAACATCATCAGCTGCAATTGCGGTTGCACAAGCAACTGTCTCTATGAGACGAACAGGTTTCGTTACTTTCCTTTTTGGCCTGTTGGTTGCTATTGATTCAAGTTGTTGTTGAGGTTCCTGAGTTGGAATCTCCTCAACTGGCTCTCCTCCCAGAGGATAATCTTCATTTGTTTCCTCCTCTGCTTCTTGTGTAGGAAAAATAAATTTTCCCTCAAACTCCACCTGCTTAGAAGCACCATCATCTTGTTTGGTATCTTCATTTGTTACCTTGTTTACCATAGAAGATTCATCGAAGGTAACATCCTTGCTGAATATTACTTTCTTTGTCATAGGACACCATAAGCGATGTCCTTTGACTCCAGAAGTAATCCCCAAAAAAATAACCTTCTTTGCCCTTGGATCCAATTTTGACTCCGTCACATGATAATATGCAGTTGAGCCAAATACGTGCAAAGAGTCATAATCTACAGCAGGCTTTCCATACCATTTTTCAAATGGTGTCTTACCATCAATAGCAGCAGATGGTAAGCGATTAATGAGGTGGCATGCATATGTAATTGCCTCAGCCCAAAATTCTTTGCCCAAGCCAGCATTGGACAACATACACCGTACCTTCTCCAGCAAGGTCCGGTTCATGCGTTCTGCCACTCCATTCTGTTGTGGTGTATGTCTGACAATGAAGTGTCGGACGATGCCATCATTTTCACAGACCTTATTGAAATGATCATTTTTGTATTCACCTCCATTGTCTGTGCGAATACACTTGATCCTCCTGCCCGTTTGATTCTCCACCATCGTCTTCCATTTGAGAAAAATTCCCAGCACTTCATCTTTGCTCTTCATTGCATACACCCATACTCTTCGGGAAAAATCATCAACAAAGGTCACAAAATAGTGCTTCCCACCCAATGAAGGTGTTTTGGAAGGACCCCAACGTCAGAGTGTACATAATCCAAAATGCCTTTAGTATTATGGATTGCTGTACCAAAGTTTAACCCTTGTCTGTTTCCCTTTGACACAATGCTCGCAAAACTCCAAATTGCAAGCCTTTATCCCTTTCAACAATCCTTGATCCGATAGAGTTTTCAAGGATTTTCCTCCAACATGTCCCAAGCGCATGTGCCATAGCCTGGTTGCTTCTGCCTCTTTGTTGTCACTGGACGTCACTGTCGCTGTCCCAATAACTGTACTACCGAGATAACGGTACATGTTATTGTTCTTCCGATTGGCCTTCATTACCACTAGTGCACCGGAGCATACTCTCATCACACCATTTTCTGCAATAATTTTGAACCCTTTTGATTCCAGGGCTCCCACAGAGATGAGATTTTTCTTCAAACTCGGTACATATCGAACATCTGTTAATGTTCTGATCATTCCATCATGGTTCCTCAATCGTATTGAACCAATTCCATATGAGGTAAGAGGGCTGTTATCCGCTGTTTGGACGACTCCATATTCTCCTTCTTGAAAGTCCACAAACCAATCCTCGTTGGGACACATATGATAGCTACAAGCCGAGTCCATCAACCATATGTCTGATGACGTTGACGGCTCCGTTGTAACTAATGAGAAATCCGAATCATCACAATCAGCAACATTTGAATTCATAATGACCTTTCCATTGTTATGTTTGGCCTTATTATTCAACTTCGGACAGTCTTTCTTCCAGTGCCCCTTTTCTCGACAAAAGGCACATTCATCTTTGTTGGGTTTAGATCTTGACTTAGATCTTCCTTTCCTTGTCCTCGTTTGATTTTGAGGACGACCCCTCACGAACAGTGCTTCTCCTTCTCCGCCCTTCTGTTTTTCTCGCTTTCTTTGTTCATAGTTGTACAAAGCCGAACAAACTTCTCTGAGAGAAACTTCGTCATTTCCATGGAGTAGAGTAGTTTCAAGGTGCTCGTACTCGTCAGGAAGTGACGCCAACAACATCAAGGCCAAGTCACCATCATCATAAGTTGTATCCATATTTTGCAAATCCGTGACCAACTTATTGAAACTGGTGATATGTTCATTCATCGTGGTACCAGGAACATAGGTGAAGTGAAACAGTCTCTTCTTCATGTACAATTTATTTTGATTGTTTTTCTTCAAAAATTTATCCTCCAGTGCTTTCCATAATTTACTTGCAGAAGTTTCCTTTGTGTATGGATATTTCTGCTCTCTAGCAAGGTAGGATCGAATGGTACCGCAAGCAACACGGTTGATTATTCTCCAATCTTCTTCTCCAATACCATCTGGTCTCTTTTCTTCAATAGCCGGATCTAGCCCTTGTTGAAAAAGGACATCTAGAACCTCGCCTTGCCACATCCCAAAATGTCCGGACCCGTCAAAAATTTCTACCGCAAATTTCGCATTTGACACAATTCTTGTCATAAGCGAAGATGCCAATGATGACGTATTGCTGACACTTGATGTAGATTCTTCTTGTTTATTGTCTCCCATCTTTGACACAAATATTATTTAATAGTTGACGACACAAATCAAGATTATTTCCTTTCTGATGTGGAAGATCAGACTAAGCTGCAACCACAGAGCATACTGAGGCAGAACCTTGACTCGGTTACCAAGATAAATCTTTTCTGATGTGGAAGATCAGACTACGCTGCAACCACAGAGCATACCGAGATAATACCTTGGCTCCGATACCAATTGTTGCGGAAGCCAAATGTATATAGTGTGAATGAGTCACAACTACTATATCAAAAATTATGGCAGCCACCAAATAATAAATAAGACAATAAAGCAACAATATAAAGAACACCAAAATTTACGAGGTTCGGCTAATTTTGCCTACTCCTCGGACACAACCAATATTTTATTCCACTCCAAATACAAGTGAAATAATACTAAAGAGAGAAGATACAAATGCCTTAAGAAGATAAGAAGGCAAATGAGAGGTGTGTTTTAAATCCTAAACATTAGGCCTTCTTTTATAGGGGGAAAATCCCCCAACTTCACTTCTACCCACCGATGTGGGACAAATGTTATGCCAAATTCAACAGAAACATCCAATTGCAAGAAAAAGGGTCCTATGGGCAATCCCATACCTGGAAAATACCTATGGATATCAAAGATGAGGCTGAGAATGGCATTCTATGGAAGAATGGAAAGGGTGATGTATCCTTTTAGTGGGATGATTGGTCTGGTAGAGGTCCTCTTGCCAAGGAGATCCAATTTCAGAGAGCTTCAAGGCACACTAAAGTTCATCAATTGTTGGAGGAGATACATTGGAATACTGCTAAACTTTTCAATGTTCTTCCATCAATAGTTGTTACAGTACTCCATATGTTCGTACGTAAGTATACGTCGTACGACAATTAATATCAGCTCAGAAATGAGATCATCTTTGAATATACGTAAAGTAAGTTAATCATATTATTATGGAGGTTACAAATATTAAGATCATGAACAAAAAGTACCAAGAGGGTTGAAAGGCTTAGAAGCCAAACGAATTGAAGAAAATAAGTTTCATCGAATGTCGACGAGTTGCTTAATGTTACAACATGTACTTTAGGGGTGATACTACGGTTCTTAACATGATAAAGAGGTTATGTTATGAGTTATTTTATTCATATCATAATCGTATATTACGTTTTGAAGTCAAGCGAGTTGTGGAACAAAAATTTACAATGGTCATATGTGTTGAAATTTAGGTCAAATGTACCTGAGCTTTTCTCCTAATATACTTGGAATTACAGGATGATCGAACAACCAAATTGAATATCTATGAGTCTAGTTTCTAATCATTAAACCCTCCGTCAATATGATATCTGAGTAGATAGATATTCACGTTGTCGCGAGACTGCACAAGCAACTCCCTATGGGGACCACTTAGGCGGTTGGGATATCTTGGTATATATGTAATGCCTAAAGCACGTTTTAAATCATTAGTTTTCACTCTCTTCATACACTAGACACCTAATAACTCTCTCAAAGTTCTCTCATGATCCAAGACCCAAACTAAGGGCAAACAATACAAATCAAGTGTCGGAAATTCCATGGCGCTACTGAATTTCTTGTTCTTCTTGTGGTTGTTGATTTTGGTGTGGTCCGCTCGTGTGGGGAGTTTTTAAAGTGATCTATGTTCTGTAAAATACTCTCTCAGGATTTTCATATCAACCCTAGGTGATTTCAAGTCTTCCAAAGTGATTCAACTGCCAAGAAACCCGAATGGATTGCTAGTTTCGCTAATTTGTTTTTATGGCTATTTTGGAGGACTCATCAAGTGAAGTAACCTCATATTTCGTGTTGTTATTTTCTATTAAGGTAAGAATCAGTCCCTATATATATATATATATATATATATATATATATATATATATATATATATACGAGTTCCAAGGGGAAATACAAGTGTTTACACACCAACTTGAACACAAAAGTTGATTCAAGAAGAGGATACAACTCGTATAGTGTTGTGATGTGATTGACGGTTATTGTGCGCTAAACCAGCTGGGGATTTCAAGTTATATCTACTGCCTAAGGTAAAAAGTGTATCAATGTAGAGGGATTTCTTAGTTAATGGAGTTACTAATGTGAAAGTGCTATAAAATATAAAAAATACTCCCTCCATTTCAATTTATGTAAACATATTTTCTTTTTAGTCCGTGCCAAAAATAATGATCTCTTTTCCTATTTAGAAATAATTTACTTTTATGCAATGATTTATAGCCACACAAAATATATGTGCTTTATTTTACACCACAAGTTCAAGAGTCTTCTCTCTTTTCTTAAACTTCATATCCAGTCAAATGGGTTCACACAAATTGAAACGGAGGTAGTATGCTATTTTTGATATAAATAAAATCTACTCTCATTTATGAGAATAGTTCTTAAAAAGAGACCAAGCATGTAAAATTCTCTAGATTGCATGTACTGAGCTAGAACATGTATATTGAAAAGGTATGACATACCACTTCAGCAACAAAAACTTACGAAAGTGAAATGTCGGAGACCTGGATAAATTTCTATTGAGATTATTGGTTAATTATGTAAAGTGGTTAGTATATTGTAAAATGGCTAGTTAAATGTAAAGTGGCTAGAATAGATATTCATTTTTAGTTGTTTAGTTAGGATATGTATATATATTACATTTCTGGTTGTTAATAAGTTTTTTAGGGTTATTTTCTAATTTCTATTTTCTTCTCCTTCTTCTAGAATCTTCTCTCTCTCTCTCTCCTCTCATAGTGACCTTCATAGTTGTAGAAACAAAAGCTCGAGCTAGCTACTATCTCAGATAATCAACATGGTATCAGAGCTTGCTGTTCCAATCTACTATATCTCTATTACTTTCTCTCTCCTTTGTGTCCGTCAATTTTGAGTTTTTGTTCAACTCGCTTGATCGTCGGAAGAAGTCTCATTTTTGCCCTAATTTTGCGTCGGAGAAGGGAATTTCATTTTTAAGGTACAATATCACACATCTCATCTTAATTACTGATGGTCGTCGATGATTTGAGCGATGCGACTAGCATTGATGTGCATGTTGGAGTTTCAAGAAATTCCAGAATTGATCCTGGTGATACTTGTATTTGCACCCATCAGACAATCCCGGAGTTATGCTTGTTTCCGTCGCCTTTAGTGGCGTTGGCTACCATTCATAGAGGCGCAATGTACTGCAAGGTCTATTAGTGAAGAACAAGCTAGGGTTCATAAATGGCGAATGTAAGCGCCCAGATCCCCAGTCACCCACGTTCCGCCGGCGGGAACGTTGTGATGATATGGTGACTTCATAGATCCTTAATTCCCTGTCAAAAGAGATAGCAGACAGCGTTGAATATGAAAATGATGCCATGGAGTTATGGATCGAATTGGAAGACAGGTATGAACAGACGAATAGTGCTAGATTATTCCAAATACAAAAGGAAATAAATGATACATCTCAGGCAACTCTTGACATTACCAGTTACTATACCAAATTAAAGAAGCTCTAGGAAGAGTTGAGCACCTTAAGTAAGAAATCTCAATTCATATGTAACTGCACCTATGGAGCAAAAGAAAATTTTTACAAAGCTGAACAGGATAGGCGATTAATACAATTTCTCATGGGCCTAAATGAAACCTACACTATGATCCGAGGTAGCATCCTCATGATGAATCCACTCCCTAATATTGCTCACGCCTTTTCTCTCCCAATACAAGATGAAAGAAAAGGGAAATCAAACTACACACTCATCTGTTTATTGAATCAACCTCTGTGAATGTTACCAGTTCCAGATCTAGTGGCTATAGAACCAACTATTCACCTAACAACAACAATCATGCTGGACAAGAAAGGGGGAGACCTATGTGTGATTACTATAAGAAGCCAGGGCACACCAAGGACAAATATTTTAAACTACATGGATACCCTAAGAATGTTGGATATCCTCGCAATCAAAATTACAATCCAAACCAGCAATTCAACCAGAACCAGACGTTTGACGTGTTTGACGGAAATCGGACGTCGTTTGACGTGTTTTGAACTATGAGTTCCCAGTTTAAAAGTTTATGAAGATTAAAATAAGAAATCATGAATTTGAGGCTTGATTCTATGAAAACGATATTATATTGGCGATTTGATTGCGCGAGCAAGTTCGTGGTATCATGTGCATGTTTGGTTTAGATCCCCGAGGCTCGGATGAAGTTTGGATAGGTCACGAGAGCGTTTGTGGAATAAAAACACAACTGGTATTTTTCCCCCAGCTGATATCTTCGCAAATGCGAAGAAATGTCTCGCAAATGCGACTTCGCAATTGCGAAGTCTTCATCGCAAATGCGAACTAAGGGCAGCCTGGCAGACATCGCAAATGCGAAGCAACACATCGCAAATGCGGAGTGGCAGGGCTCGCAAATGCGAAGGCCCCACTTCTGCACAGTGTTCGCAAATGCGAACGAAGGGTCGCATTTCCCAAGCCTGTCATCTTCGCAATTACAAATTAAAGTTCGCAATTCCCATATCCACACTTGTACAACTTTATACTTAAACGAATTTAGACCCACTTTTCACCATTCTTTCAAAATCCAAAATCTCATAGATGATTTTTCAAGAGCAATATTATTCCAAATCACTTATAAGTCGATTTCCACTCAAGTCTTTCAACTCTTAACATCATTAAACATGTTTTGCATTTGAAATCAAAGATATTCATAGATGAAATTGGTGTTTTTGGGTAGAACCTAAGTTTTCTATAAATTGGGAAGTTAGACCTTAATTTGAGGTCCGATTTCCAAACAAATTATATATTTGAACTCGTGTGGGGATGGGTAATCGAATTTTGTTTAAAATCCCGAGTTTCGACCACATGGGCCCGGTGGCATTTTGGGAATTTTTTAGTAAAACTTTGGGAAAACTATTTTTATGCATTCAAACCAATTCATATAGTGTTTATTAAAGTAATTAAACCAATTGTGATTAGATTCGAGCGAGTTGTAGGTTGAATTACGAGGTAAAGCAATAGTTGAAGGCTAAGCGGACTTCAAGGTTTTAAGGTAAGTGTTTGATTTATCCTAACTTGAGGGAATAGGATTAGAGTATAATAACTTGCTAATTGCTAAATGAATGAGTGCGGTGTATAGGCGTGGTGACGAGCATCTATACATCGGAGTATAGCATGACCGTGAGTCGTTGTTGGTACATGTTGTGAACTAATGTGGAACTCTGCTAAGTTATATTATTGAGACCTTGTCGGGTTGTGAAGGTTGTGTTATTGTTCCCTTGCCATTACCTTATTGTTGTTGTTGATATTGTTCCCTTGCCGGGATATTATTATGGTTGTTGTTACTCCCTTGTCGGGATGGTACTTGTTGTTTATTTCATTCTTCTTACCCGTTGATTGTGACTGTTGTTTGGGTGAGGAAGAGGTGATAAAGCACGAAGGGTGATGCCGTGCCATTTCTAATTATATTCGCACGAAGGATCATTTCGTGCCATTGTTAATTATATTAGCACGAAGGATCATTCCGTGCCATGTTTTAACTATTTATGCACAAAGGAACATTCCATGCCATTGATAATTGTATCATGCATGAAGGATCATTCTGTGCCATGAATATGAGGATAAGAGTAAAAGAATGAAGGGTGATGTCGTGCACTTCTATTTGATTATTTGGTGAGGATGAGAATAAAAGCACGAAGTGTGATGTCGTGTATTTTTATTTAATTATTTGGTGAGGATAAGAGTAAAAGCACGAAGTGTGATGTCGTGCAATTATTAAATTTCTTATTTTGTGATAACTGTTTGTTGCACTTTGTTTCTATTTCATTGATGAATTATGTTTATTTGATTGTGCTCCCTATATCATGTTCCCTCCCTTTCTATTTGTTTTGTTCAATATTTCTGTTGTTTTTGTGGTACATATGTATATAGAACTACACAGGTTTATGTGAGTGTCTGGTCCTAGGCTTGTCACTACTTCGCCGGGATAGGCCGGGCACTTACCAGCACATGGGGTCGATTGTGCTGATACTACACTTCTGTGCGTTTTTGCACAGGTTCATGTTTTGAGCAGCAGCGGCAACAGTAGTTCGATAGCAGGATTATCATACCCACGAGACTGAGGTAGCTTGCAGGCGTCTGCAAGCCCGGCGTCTCTTCTTACATTTTCCATTATTACTGTAGTCTCATTGTTTCGAGACAGACGGTTGTTATGTTTCTTTCAGACCATTATGTGTAGTTATTCTTCGCAGTTCGTTAGATTGTGACTCCACATCTTGGGTAGAGGATTGATATTGAGTATTTCACATTTATATTCGGATTTATGAAGTAGACTTCCGCAGTTAACGTTACTATTATTATTCTTGATATTAAATTGACAGAAAGATGGTTTTTATTAATGGAAATATGGTGAGTAAAATTGGATTGCCTAGCTAACACGAGTAGGCGCCATCACGATCCCGATGGAGAAAAATCCGGGTCGTGGCCAAAACATCGGCTTGTCAAAGGAGCATTATGGATTCTGAATTTGCTTAAACACTTTCAAGCTGGTAATGGAGGAGACAATTCAACTGTCAACAATTCTATCTACGGGGCTCTGAACTTTGCATGTATAATAGTTTGCACTTCCTCTACAGATTTTGGTAAATTTGTCATGTCAGTGTCTCAAAAACAAGGCTGAGTCTTGGATTCTGGATTCAGGGGCATCAAATCATATGGCTTCCAATAAATCCTTACTGACTAACAACAACAACAACAACAACAACCCAGTATACTCCCACAAGGTGGGGTCTGGGGAGGGTAATATGTAGACAGGCCTTACCTCTATCCGAGAGGGCAGAGAGGCTGTTTCCAATCGACCCTCGTCGCATGGAAAAAAGGCAAACAAAAACAAAAAACAAAAACCGCATTAGTTACTCCAGCATACACCTCATAAAAATTATCTAAACATAAGATGCATATGTACCATAAAGAAACGGGCATGCAATGATATCAAAACAGTAACTACCAAAAATGGCTACCAAAAGAGAATACAAACTAATCATCAGTTGTATCGAAATTTTTTATTTTTTGCCTCATACAACTGACTTTAGTGTAAGATCTAGAAACCCCTATCCTACAACCCTGATACTAGACCTCCAGACTTTCCTATCAAGGGTCATGTCCTCGGAAATCCGCATCCTGGCCATGTCCTTTCTAATTACCTCTCCCCAGTATCTCTTAGGCCTCCCTCCGCCTCGCCTCACACCGACCACCGCTAGCCGCTCACAACTCCTCACCGGGGCGTCGGGGCTTCTCCTCCGCACATGCCCGAACCACCGAAATCTCGCCTCTCGCATCGGGGCCACCCCCACCTTCTCCCGAATAACTTCGTTCCTAATCTTATCTAACCCGGTGAGCCCGCACATCCACCTAAGCATCCTCATCTCCGCCACCATCATCCTCTGAACGTGAGATTTCTTCACCGGCCAACACTCCGTCTCATACAGCATGGCCGGTCTAACCACAACTCTATAGAACTTCCCCTTGAGTTTCTGTGGCACTTTCTTATCACACAAGACTCATGATGCAAGCCTTCACTTCGACCACCCCGCCGCTATACGGTGAGTGACATCTCCGTCTATCTCTCCGTCCCCCTGGATCACCGATCCAAGGTATCTGAAACTATCCTTCTTGGCTATGGCCTGAGATCCAATCATCACGCTCCCTCCCACTTCACTCGACTCAGCGCTAAATCCTTACTGACTAACATTATAACATTACCCTATCCTCTCCTAGTTGTTCAGATTGGTAAAGCTTGTGATAGGCTATATCTTCTTTGCCTAAAATGTCCGAGAAACAAGTATTCAGGTTCCTCCGTCAGTAATTCTCTTTGCACACACAACTCACATTGTCACATTGATTCACATGTATATAGTTCATTGTCCACAAATAAGTGTATATCTTTCCCTCCACATGTAAATATCCCATGTTTGAATAATACAAATGTTAATCTGAATTCTTCTATATCATCTAGTAATAATCTCAATAATTTCCAAGAAAATTTACTTGAATGCAGATGAAGCTTTGCTTTGAATCCTCATCAAAAGCGAACTACTCAACCACAGCTACTGTTTAAATAAATGGTCCCTAATAAACAGATTTAAGAAGAAACAATCACGCAAAAACACTTCTTGTTATCATGGTAGAACGCCAACGAGCCTTTAAGAATCTCTCCAGTTCTCTACCTATAACAGTAGTGAGGCCTACAATGACAAAATCTTTAAGAAGTCAAGCAAAAACTCAACCAATTTCATAAATAAATAAAAAACAATACATCAATTAAAATCTTGTCCAATACTCTGTGCAGATCTTCCTCAAAGCAGAATGGAAAAGGAAAGACGAACATAGAAAACAAAAGAACGTTCTTATTTATAAAACATATAATTTGAAAAAGATTGGAATTTTTCCAAACCAGACATCTTTTTCTGATTAATATATAACTGCTATCCAACATAAAGGAGATTTAGTTGTTCTGCAATGAAACAGAGAAGGTGTAAACACTATCTAAGCTGTCTACATATTCTTAACATAAACAAGTAAGATCTTGACAATAAGAAACCATACAAAATAACTACTTAAAAAGATCACATTGTGGTGCAAGAGTTGAAGCTGTGATCTTCATATGTTGAGACATACCTAGGTGGTGGCAAAGCACCGGAATAATAGCTGGACGCGTACGAGTAATCTGGTGCAATGCTCCTGAATGGATATTGGTGATTGTGGTGTCCCTCATAGCCAGAACTATATTCGGGCAACGACCTTCTGTGGCTAAAGGGACCACCAATAGAACTATAGCCATGGCCATGGCTATAACTATTATAACCATTGCCATGACTATTAGAGCCATATCTATGATTGTAAGAGCCATATCCATCAGCCATATGACTATTGCTCAATAATGGGTGCTTAAGTGTCACCCATTTCACCTCTGCATGGTTGCCACGGCCTGATTTTGATAGAGCCCTCAAGAGGAGGTTTGGATCGACTTCACCATAAATTCTGGCTTCGTCAGATTCTATTGTGACAGAATAAACTCCTACAAGATAATTTAAAACAGAGGGTCAACAATAGAAGAAAAATCAAGTTATATTAATACAGACAGATGACTTAATCGTTTTTATTTTCATCAAAATAATACTTCCCTTCCATGTAAGAGATATAGAGTTTGATCAATAGAAATAAAAGCAAATATATTACCACAAATAGAACTCAAAATATTCACCGTCTCCATCTTGCATGCATCGCAGCACACATCCACTTTCAAAATACAACCCTTCAAGAAAAAATTAAAGCAAAAACAACTTTCAGCTTTAAACTAAGTAAAGCAGTAAATTATTTTTAAATGAAAGTGAAACATACCAATTCAGCAAAGGGCTCCATTGGATCAAATGAACTAATAGGTTGATGAGAAAAAAGGAGGACAAATTAAAGAGTGGAAACAAGTAGTAGAGGGTGAACTATTTGTTTATGAAGACGTTCGACGAGAAAGAAATCGGATATTATATCAAAGATTTTCTTACCATTTTCATATAACAGAACCAAGGACGATATTGTTATTTCATGGTAAGTACTACGTTCTCTTTGTTTTGAGTAATTTAAATCGAATCTTTACCAAGATTTTATAATATTTTGTGGGTTCTTCAGCTCCATGCATTTCTTTGTGGAAAATATCAATTCAATATTTTATTTTTTAACACATGCAGGGGATACTTCCTTATTTAGATCTCTTTAATTTTCTTCCCACTTATTTATGTTTATGTCATTAAAGCCATCCCATCTTTTATCATCGTAGACTTTCAAAATTGTTGTTATTGTAGTTTTTGAAATTTTCTCCATTAGCAAACAAGAAGTCGAAAGTTTCAAACTTTCAGTAGAATACTCAGTCTCATCCTATTCTGTTTGGTCTTTGTTTTATATTCAATTCAATCATTCATCACATCTTGCATGCGGTGTTCAGTTTGATCCATAAATGTGCAAATAGTCTAACTTGTCCACATTTAGATGCATTAGTTAGCGGCACTATTAGTTAAGGGGATAAAATTGTTGCAACCCAAAATTAATTCATTCAATGAGTTGAATCAACTTATGGTACGTGACTAGCGCAAATCAACCCTCAAACAAGTTTTACAAAAATCAGATCAAAGACAAACAATTGTTTTTCAAAGTGAGATGTAATTTTAGATTCTGAAAAATAAATAACTTTTAGCAGTACAATCGTATAGGTTGAGTATGTATTGGCTTCTGTGAGACAACAGTTTAACCTTTTCTTTTTGCATGAAGAAGAAATTGTAATCATTGCTCAATCTCAACCTACTGGGAGTTTGGTTTTCGACGTGGATAACTCAAAAACTTTCTGAGCTCAAATTCAATACATTAGCTATGTGAAAAAAATACACAACCATATCACTTATAAGTAATTACAAATAAATCTCATGATAAACATTGATCTGCAAATTGGTAATAAATAGTAACATGCTATCATAGATGAAAATTCAGGTAAAAACTCTTTGCGTTGTCAATTTATATAATTCAAATCATTTCTAAAATAAAAAATTAGTCCTTATTCTCTATGTAGGTATTTTTACACTCTCATAGTTTCTATTCCTTATTGTCCATGTTTATCTCTAGCTTTCTCATAATTTTACTTTCCCGGGCAAAGCAGGGACCAACATGTACTGTCATAACAAGCTAAAGCGATTATTTTTAACTTCATTTAAAATTGACACCAAAGCTAGGAGTCCAGATAATGCCAAAGTACCATTTTGTGGATGACAAACAGTGACAAATTTCATTCTCTATCCAACTGCTTAACATCAATGCCCATTCGTAGCTCTATATCCAGAACCACATCATGAAAAATTTAATGGTGCCGAAAGGACATGATGAATTTGGCAACCGTAAAGCTTTGTTCTTTCAAGTGATTTACTCAGGCACGCGAAAATTACTCTGAACTTTTCATGCCAAAGAACCGAACAAAAATAGAAAAGATTCAGATATACCCTCCACTTTGGATCTTCGACGGTAGATACTCGTGGGACAAGAAAGTGAGGGAATTCACAGACAATGCTTCAATCTCAAACTTAACTCCTTTGTGCAACAGCAGCTCCAGTTCAAACCTTCAGTTTGAGGGTAAAAGAGGGGGAGGGAGGTAGAGTAATTTCAGCACCCGACCACAAGTGTTGGCATTAGCATTACTTAGTATGAAATTCTACCTCCATTTTGGTACTTCTCTTTGCAAATAACACCTAAGTAACAACGCTTCAACTTTCCTCTTATCTGGCAAGATTTTATGTCAGTCGTATGTGAATTGCTTTTAAAAAAGTTACAGTAAAATGAAACCATAAATGCGTGAATTTTACCTTCTGCAGTCAAAGGCAGGAGACATTGCTGTGGAATGCTATAATTGTCGCAATCCTGGATAAATACTCCAAGCCATTGTATCTCACAGACTCGTAAAAACTTTGCATCATAAGCCATTTGCTTCAAAAAGCATAGAAAAGACAGAAGTTACTAAACTAAACATCCTTCTAACATCTTATCTAAATACTCTATCCACTTCAAATTAGGTGTCTTGCATAGATTAACTAGGTATAAGTTATCAAGCCAAGAATGAACGCTTGATAGCCTCTGATAGGAGAACACTGAAAAGAAACAGTGAAGAATGTACCAGATTTTTCTTTTAGATAAGTGAAAATTTGGACCAATTAACAAAATGAAAGTGCAGCAGAAAGTGAAAAGGGGGAAAATATAGCAACTTGTTCACATCATAATAACACCACAATGAATAATCCTCACCAAAGAACCGAATTTGTATGTAGTTAAGATGTCAAAGCCATATGGATCACAATCTACCAGGCAATACACAGGCAAATGCAGCTTGTCAACGAGGAGACGCAGAAACCTACCACAGGCAAGCGACACGAAAATGCAGAAATATGGTTCATTGAAGTAGGATAACAACTGCAACAAGTCTGACAAAGTGAGCAACATGGGTCTAACCTCCTTGTAGGAACATCAGGATAACCCCTTCCCTGGTTAAAAAAAGAGATTATGGATCCAACTATGCGTGGAAATTCACAAAACAAAAGACGCATACTGTTATCACAATGCAACGGTTCCTCTTGCCAAACTGATCATTTGCTAGTCGCTGGAACACTGCATGATGAACAGCAAATAGTTGCCTCAGTTATGAGCTAGGAATACCTTTCATGCCTCTGTAATATCCTTGACCCGCTTATGAAAAGTTATACCTGATTCCTTTTCCACAACTAAAATGTATTGAGCAACACTAATAATATCTTGTTCAAGCATTAAGGGAGTAACAATCGACATCCATAGTCTGAGCAAGCAATCCACAAAGTAAAATAACAGGAGATACTCAATAACAAACATCCATTCAACTTTACGTCTACCCATAACTGGACTTGCACATGTATGGAGTCCACAAACTCGTAGATCATATTTAACCATGCTGCATTCAAAATTCAAACACTTATACTTGTAAGGATACCATCAATCTCTTCCACATGGACTGGAATCGGGTATGCCTGCAGGAAGCATCATAATTAGATTGTTACATAAACTACAGAAACCCATCTTAACTTCTAATTATCATTCTTACAGTGTTAGGATTGCTAATGCAGTCAATTTTCCTCCCAGATTCCACATACCGCAGCCATCCCATCACCAATCTAGACCATAAATAGTTGGAATAAAGAACTTTATGACCACAAATTGCAAGGAACTATTAAGATATAAACAAAGAAGAAAACCAACCATATATCAGTCTTAAGGAACACAAAATTTAGTCTCAAACAAAATGCAACAGCAGTAGATTTATCGAGAACTTCACTGGCGAACAGTTGAAACTGGATCTAAACATGCTACTACAATCTTCACAAGTAGGCCAAAAATGATGAAGCAATAATACTCCTTGAGATGCTTTCTCCACGATGATTATATTTTACTTTGCTATAGTACAAAAGATTATCGTAACATGATAGACTATGCTAAATATCTCAATCATGAAATAATTTTGCTCCTCGAAGAGGAAGTTAGACACATACGAGGCGGCAGTCAAACAAATGCAGGAGCTATAAGCATAATCAACTGATGAAGAAACATTTGATATGTTAGATTTCAAACGTGATATGTCGAGTATGAAAAAAGAGCATTGCATATAATGAACCCCAACTGTATGTGTCCGGAAGCACGCTGTTTCATGGAAAGATTAACTGTATAGAGGTACGCACCCGTTTCCAACAGATACCTGCAGAAGGCAAGGATCAAAAGAGTATATGGTCAAGTTTCGTACACGAATTAGCGATACAAGGAGAAAAAGACTAATCATTTGAATATTGGGTTTACCCTAGTCAAGATATATCCATCATTCTCGGAAGTCAATATTCGAGCTCTTCACGACAACAGTAGCCACATCCTTCTAATCAACTACATTACTGAACCCCCCCCCCCAACTCCCCATGTTATGGAGAAGGCAGGGTCATGTGATACAAAAACCAAATAAAATTTTCCTCCCAAAGAAAGAAATGTTATATGCTTGCATGGTTGCTGAGGTACTTGAGGATCTACCATTTCGCATGTCAAAAGTTTCTAAAATGTAAATCAGAACAACCATTTCCACTATTAATCAAAATTCTGAACCCTCATTGAATCCTCCACAGTTATCAATGAGCGGATAAATAAAAACAAATAGAAGTGACAGTGAACGCACCCTATGGATAGTTTCCCAACTTAAAACAGTGGACGACCTAAAAACCTATATATACTATATGTCTACATAAGTAAATGTGGATATATATTGATATTGAGTCTGTTTTGATACAGAAAGAAAAATAAATTGATATACCACATTAAGGTTATGCCGACTGCACTGCAAGAGGATACAAATGTCATTAATTGCCCGATCAACAACAGATGGTTCTGCATTATAGAGTGCAGAAGAGTGATGATGAGCATATAAGGATGCCTTATGACTATGTATAGTTTGAACTAGAGATCTAAACCAGTGCACATTAGCAACTGAAAAAGCAGAACTACCATAGTACATAAGAGCTTTTTCCTTTGAAGAAAAACTTTGTAACCAATCACAAGAACATTTCAAAATAAATTCTACAATAAATAATGTCTCGCCATTGTTTGTGAAATTAATTGGCAGTAACTACACTTGAACACCAAGAACAAGTCCAGATTTCTCTTTTGAAACATTAGTCACTGAGACATCAACAGTCAATCCAGATTACCTTTAAAAACAGTAGGATGCATGTAATATATGTCTCTCTTTGATCCATGCCTGCTTTCTTGCAGAAGTTGCTGAATTATCAAAAGGACTCTCAACAAGACATCTGCAATGAGAACCATATAGACGTAAGTAACACAGCATAGTCCTAGGATGTTAAGGAAATTGGAGGGTAATAAGGCCTTCAAGTTTGTTCGACCAAACAGAAGAGAAAATTGAGCGAGAAACCTCAGACTACCTCCCATTGCACATCCTATTAACATAAAGGAAGGGACAGGCCAGTTTCGAAAGAAGTCAACAAAAGGAGGAAACAGCTCCTCCTGTTAATTTATCATTTCCCAAAGAGGATAAAAGAATTCAATTATCATTCCTACCCCTCTCATTCAATTTTTTTTTTTCCAACTATTTCATGATGACTAGTCAGATGAAAGAGTACGATTTAATCTCCCTAGACTCACCAATCCTACGTGCATGGCATTCCCTCTTCAATGATATAGCTTCTTTGCCAGTCGACCCATAAGAGCTGCAAGAGCTACATAAACTCAACAAAGACTACTATCAGAACACTTGGATGCTATTAATTGGCAATTCAATCTCCAACTTCAGTAAATTGCCTTGGTTTTTGGACTTCATTCAGCATTACAATTACTTCCTCCTTTTCATTTTATGTAACTATTTTAGTAGGCACAAAGTTTAAGAAAGAAAGAAAAAAAGAGATTTTTGGCGCATACCCAAAAGTACTCTTAGAATTTATGGTCTTAAACATGTCATGATATTTCTCTAACAGTAAGTGTATGTCATTACAGGTAAAACGAAAAGTTTAAAATTAAAGAGTTTCCAACTACAAAAATATGTCATTAATATTGGAACATACTAAATAAGAAAGAGTGCCACATAAATCAAATAGAAAGAGTACCTAAACGTGTTATTAAAAGCAAGCAATCCCAAAAAATAAAAAAGGAAAAATGCCTTGAAGCGAGAAGCATGAAGTGAAGCTCGCACTTTAAATCGCCTAATTCCTCACATTAAAAATACCTTAAATAAATGAATATAGCTCTATTTGATCAAATTGCAATTGAAATAACTAATTTCGGTATCTGATATACAATAATGCAAATATTATATTAATCCAAGTCCTCAAACATGACATACAAATAACCAATAGCTTCTCGCTGAGATCACTTTGCATGTCATCTATGTTGCTCGGACTCTTTGAAAATCTGGCAGGATACAAGTCGGATCCTCCACAAGCAGTGCATTTTTTAAGGATCCAACACGGGTGCGGCTACATTTTGGAGAGTCCGCGCAACATAGCATGTCACTGATTGAATTTCACACTTCTACCCCTTGCTTTGCATTGTTTCATTCCTTTGTTCACATTATCCCCTCGCATTCGCAGGATCAACTGCATAAATAGTTAGATCATTCCTATACCGATCAACAGTTCAATTCATTTTAATTTTTCGTGTTGGAATTCTAAAATGCCAAGTCGACAAAAACTTCCAAACAGCAACAAATATTCACTGTTCTCAACTACGTCGCCTTAAAAAGAAATAAAAAAACACTTCGCTAAGCTTAACTTAATTGTTAATTTCATATATTCAAGAAAAAATTGCTAAATTAGAAATAATGAAGAATATATACCAATTTCCAGAAGCGTCAGTACAGTAATTTCTGAACCGATCGATGTAGATTGTTGGCGCTCTACCTCGAGCGAGATCCTCGACAATGGAGCCAGTAAATCCTGCAAAACAATATCAAAGTACATATGACAGAAACGTGAAGACGATTTGTCGAGAAACAATGTGTGGAAACGCGAGAATTTGCAGTGAATTTTCAGGAAAATTTGAGGTTAATCGAAGCACATTGATCATTACCTTTGATTTTTCTGAGTAGTGTTAGTGGTTGCGTGTTCGAACGCTTTCCCTCCATTTTCTCTTCTCTCTACAACTTCATGTTGTTTGAACTTTGAAGCTGGTAAAGCTGAGCTTTTATAACTGTCAAGCTCCGGTTCGGGTCGCTTCTAAGCTTTTGAGCAAATAACACTTTTTCCCCCAAAACAAGTGAGTATTGAAATGTCAAATCCCAAATAAAAGTCCTATTTAAGAAATTACTTACTCCATTTCAATTTATGCATCTTATGTTCCTTTTAAATCTATTTGAAAAAAAATCACTGTTATGAATAGAATTATATTTAGAGTGAATGTCTATTTTGTAGAGAGTATTACTTTTTGACTAAGTCATATTTCTCCTATAAATAGAGTGGTCTTACCCCATTGTAAATCATCTCAAAATTCAATAAGAATTCTCTCTCCCTACTTATCTCTACAATATTGTTCTTCTTCTTTTATTATTTTATAATACGTTATCAGCACGAGACTCTAACCAATTGAGTAAAAGCTTTGGGATTGAGCACAATGATTGTCAATTGTTCCATGAACTTCCTTCATGATTAAATTTTGGATTTAAGGTAAGTGTTTTACTTTATTTTTCTCTTTTATTCTATAATTTAATTTTATATACAAGCAAAGATCAAAGTTTGATTATAACTATAATAGAGTTTGTAAGAAATTATAACCACCTTAAGTGGTAAAATTTCTATGCCTTGCCATGATTAAATTCATGTATAATTGTGGGCAAAGAATTGAAAACCCGTCCCATTGAATTTGCTCCATTCTCATTCCCTTTAGAGAATGTGATAGCAGTATGTGATAAGTCTAAAAGAAGACAAAATTATTACCGTGAAGGTATCAATGGATGTGGACGTAGCAATAGACGAAATTATAATCGTCATCATTATGATAATGAGAATAATAAGGATTCTCAAAATAATCCTTCACTCTGTGAAGGTAATATTTGTCATCGATTTGACGTGAGAGTTTATATAGCACATATAGATGATTATGGTCCATTCATGATGGGAATGTGAAAACATCTTATTTATGATATGAACATGCTATTGGTATTGAATATATCACACTCACCTCTAGAAGGAGGTTTGAGATGATATAAGAAAATAATATCATTATTATGGCATGAATGGTCATTGGTCACGTACCTATTGTACGCCAAAATATTTTGGCAATGTGATTATTAAAGGACAACAATAATGCAAGAAACATATCTTGCGTATAATTTTGGCCATGACCGTAATGGTATAAGTTTCTCTTTGAAAGAGATATTCACCATATAAGTGTTGATGATTATGTGGTAGTACAAAATTAATTGAGAGCTCTAGAAAAGTCAATTAATACTATTTTGGAGAAACACAATTGATTACCAATAAGGTATTGTGTTGTAGTAAGTCTCAAAGAAATTTATTCAGTTTCCAAAGTATACGCGAAAGCGGTTGATTATATTGAGACTATAAGTAAAGGAAAGATTTAATATCTTCTATTACTACAACTTGTAGCGGGATAATATGTATGTAAAAAGCTACCCGCTTTATCTCCAATTTGTACTACATAAACAAAGAATACCACAATGAAGTGGATATTGATATATAAACCCATATCATAATAAACTTGGAGTTTATTGATAATTGCACAAGTCATGGTGTAAATTTGAAGTTTATCAATATTGATAATTTATCCAGTTGGCATAATTGGTTTAGCCATGTTAATTCAAGTATGATGTGCAAAAATAAAAGAGAATTTACATGGGTAAATATTAAAGAACTAGAAAGTTCTTTACGTATTCTCTTATACATTGCTTGTTCTCATTAATTAATTGACCAACTAAAATTGGGATTGAATCCCATGAATGCTGGAAATATCAAAGGTGAATATGTGCCCATTCACCTACCATGTATACCACATAAGATGCATCTATGAGATGGTTACATGTGCAATTATTATTAACCCGTAACCTGGTCGGTGTGTGCGAGATAACTTGCTCAATAATTTGATTTAGAGCATAATTTCCAGATTTTCTATTCAAGAAGTTCACCTTGATAAGTTGGTCTACATCATAGCTGGTTTAGCAAAATAATTTATTGAGTGCCTCCACTTAATAGCTAAATTATTGCTTATGAGAACAAAGTTATCTATATCAATTTGATATAGGTTATATACGAAAGTATATTACATTCTCCCCTCACAAGTGGTTCAGGGTCAGGAACCAAATAATTCCATCTTATTATTATTATTATTATTGATGTGCGGTGTATATTTTGATTAACACCATAACACACAAAGATGGGCTCTCAAAGAAGGAAACAAGTTAGTTTTTCTAACATGAGGGGGGACAAGATACAACAGTTGAGAATAGTTACGAGGAGAATGAATTATCGTTTTTGCATCTAGATCCTCGAATAAAATAATATGAACTTGAAGTTCATAAAAGGATAATTCATGTGCAATTTATTGCAAAGCATGCCAGACGCATTTGCTGACCCAAATAAAGTAACTATATTCTCATTGCAAATGCTCATATTAAGTCCTAGAATGACAAAGTCTATGGTAAGCTTAAAGTGTATAGACAATCGGTTTCAAATAAACTTCTTGATAAAGAAGGTGAGCAAATGATCAAAATGATCATAATAAAGGAGGCAAGTGATCTAGAAGATCCCATGACATAACACTTCATAATATCTCATGAGAGATTCAGGTACCTGAATATATGAATGAAGAGATCTCTATGTTATGTCATTATGAAAATACATTGAAACTGATATAAAATCTTTGTCGACGTCAACATTCAAGAAACTAGTACACAAGATTGGGATGTGAAAGATTAAGGATGTGAATTGATGCTCTCATCAGGGGGAGTTAATGCGCGTTGCACTCTTTTTCCCTTACAAAGTTTTGTCCCACTGGGTTTTCCTTGCGAGGTTTTTAACGAGGCAACCAAAAGACATATTTTAGATATGTGTACTCTTTTTCCTTTTCTAAATTTTTTTTCCCATTGGGTTTTATTTTAGTTAAAGTTTTAATGAGACACATTACTTATTGAGTAGACATTCAAGGGGGAGTGTTATGAATAGAATTCTATTTAGAGTGAATGTCTATCTTGTGGAGAGTATTACTTTGTGACTAAGTCATATTTCTCCTATAAATAGAGTGGTCTTACCCCATTGTAAATCATCTCAAAATTCAATAAGAATTCTCTCTCCCTACTTATCTCTACAATATTGTTTTTCTTCTTTTATTATTTTATAATAATCACCACTTTATATATATATATATATATATATATATATATATATATATATATATATATATATATATATATATATATATATATATATATATGATTTTTTTAGGTTGTGAATTCCGAGATATATTATCGGTTCATCTGAATCTACTACTTTTAATGCAGAGCATAAAATACAACAAATAATAATTATGAACCCATATTTATACAAAAATAATGAGTTGAATTTTAAAATATTTAAATATTAAACTCATATAGATCAAATCTTTAAATATTAAGTATTCTGGTTCCGAATGACGTAATGTCGTATGGTTCATTAAACACTAGTTACACATGACACACACCCAAAAAAAATAGTATCAAATAAGAGAATCAGTGCAAAATTTAAAAAGTAAAATGTAATCATTAAGGAAAGAGAAATTGGGGAAGAAAACTCAAGTGGCCATTGTTATTTAGATTGGACGCGATAAAAATATGGTACTCTCCTATTTTAATTTATGTAAATTTATTTGACTTGATATGAAATTTAAATAAGAGATAAAAAAAATTAAAATTATAATGTAAAATGAGTTTGTATGTATTTTGTGTGACTATATGTTATTATATAAAAGAAGAAATTATTTTTAAATAAAGAAAGGGATAATCTTTAAAAAATAATAGGGATAGTATATAATGAGCAATTCTAGAGTAGTCAATTTGTTTGTAAATTATAGCGTTAACCCAAACTCTAGGATCTTCTGGATTAAAACTGTCACCTCCCTGGTAGGAAAAAAACATGTAAACTCCAAATGACGACAGCTCCTTTAAGAAGCTGAAAGTGATAGCAATTTGATAGGAAGAAAGCCCGAAATTTAAAACTCCAATTGATGGTAAGACCTGTCTTCACGCCTCCATGCCAAGTAGCTCACTTGTTGTCAAAGAAGATTCGAGCTCTTCCACCAATTCCCCCACAGAAAGGACCGAAACAACTTACTTTTTCCTGGTAATTAGATTACAATTGAATTGTCTAAGCTCTGTCTTTCCTTATATAAATTTGTAGGAAGCCAACCAAATTATTCATACAAAATATAGAAAACATGGCAATTTGCGATTTAGCGGCAGCAGTGGTGGGCTGGAGCAGCTGGGGGAGTTAGAGTGAATTTTTGTCTTTGTTTGGTAAGTTAGCTTCCTGTCAATCCAAAAATATTAGAAAGAGAATTAGATCTAATCTCGTCAAGTGGGCTTATTCAATTTCTGAAGTTAGATTGAAGATTGAGAAAGCCGGCCCACATTGGGGCCTCACAATTTCCGTGAGAGATCCGATCCCGGTTGTTTTCAACTTTATCTCCTTCTCAATCGGTATGGCTCTTGGAGGAAAGTGGATCCAGGTTGGTTTCCCAACCCAACGGATCGTAACCTTAGGGCGACAGCCGAACCACGGTTAGTCACACCCAGAATATATTGAGTTTTGTTTTTGTTGTTGTTGTTTGGTAAGTTAGCTTATTCAGCCTCTATTGAGTTTGAATTTTAGTTATTTAGCAATTTTGGTGGCTGAATTACCAATTTGGCCAAGAAAAGCTACTTTTATCTTTAATTACTATTCCAAGTTGCCTGTTTTGGCGGGATATAGGGGTGGCAAGTCGAGCCCAGACCCATTTGACTCGCCCAATTCACTTCAAGGTTGGTTTGGTCATTGACCCGCCCATTGGTTGAACTCAACCCATATTAACCCAACTCATTTCAACACATCTAAAATTGAGATGATTTTTGGCCAAATTGATCCACGAGTAACTTTGCTAAAATATCTTTAAAAATAATAGTAGTATTTATTTTGTTTGATTTGTTATATATGACCATAACAAAAGAAAAAAAGTCTTGTTTGTTATGAAATAATAAAAGAAAAAGAACAATATTGCAGAGAAAGAGAGAGAGAATTCTTATTGAATTTTGGGATGAATTACAATGGAATAGAACCCTCTATTTATAGGGAGATGTTGACTTAGCCACCAAGTAATAAACCCTAGAATTTCTCTAAATATGGATATTTACCATAAATAAAATTCTATTTAATAACACTCCCCCTGAATGTTTATTCAACAGGTAATGTGCCTCGTTAAAACATTAACTAAAATAAAACCCAATGGAAAAAAATTCTAGAGAAGGAAAAAGAGTACATATATCTAACAATATGTCTTTTGGTTGCCTCGTTAAAAACCTTGCAAAGAAAACCCAGTGGGACAAAACCTTGTAAGGGAAAAAGAGTACAACGCGCATTAACTCCCCCTGATGAGAGCATCAATTCACATACTTGAGCCTTCACATCCCAATCTTGTGCACTAGCTTCTTGAAGGTTGACGTCGACAAAGATTTTATATCAGTTTCAATATATTTTCATAATGACATAAAATAGAGATCTCTTCATTTATATATTCAGGTACCTGAATCTCTCATGGGATTTTATGATGTGTTATGTCATATGATCTTCTAGATCATTTGTCTCCTTTATTATGATCATTTTGATCATTTTCATTATCAAGAAGTTTATGTGAAACTGATTGTCTATACGTTTTAAGCCTACTATAGACTTTGTCATTCTAGGACTTAATATGAGCATTTGCAATTAGAATATAATTACTTTTTTGGGGTCAGCAAATGCGTCTGGCATATTTTGCAACATATTGCAAATGAATTATCCTTTTATGAAAGTCAAAGTTCATATTATTTTATTGGAGGATCTAGATGTACACATGATAATTCATTCCACGTAACTTTTTCTCAACTGTTTATCATGTGTGATGTGTCCCCCTCATGTTAGAAAAACTAACATGCTTCCTCTTGGGAACCTATCTTCGTGTATTATGGTATTAATCAAAATATACACCGCACATCAATAATAATAAGATGGAATTATTTGGTTCCTGACCATGAACCACTTGTGATGGGAGAAAATAATATACTTTCGTATATAACGTATATCAAACTAATATACAAAACTTTATTCTCATAAGCAATTGTTTAGCGATTAAGTGGAGGCACTCAATAAATTATTTTGCTAAACCAACTGTGATGTAAACCAACTTATCAAGATGAACTATCTTGAATAAAAATCTGAAAATTATGCTCTAAATCAAATTATTGAGCAAGTTACCTCGCAAACTATATGTTGCGGGTTAATAATAATCGCGCATGTAACCATCTCATAGATGCATCTTATGTGGTATACATGACAGGTGAATGGGCCCATATTCACGTTTGATATTTCCAGCATTCATGGGATTCAATCCCAATTTTAATTGGTCTACTAATTAATGAGAACAAATGTAAAAGAATTCGTAAAGAACTTTCTAGTTCTTTAATATTTATCCATGTGAATTCTCTTTTATTTTTGCACATCATACTTAAATTGATACTGCTAAACCAATTATGCCAACTGAATAAATTATCAATATTGATAAACTTCATATTTACACCATGATGTGTGCAATTATGAATAAACACAAAGTTTATTATGATATGAGTTTTATATCAATAAAATATCTACTTCATTGTGGTATTCTTTTGTTTATATAGTACAAATTGGAGAATAAAGCGGGTAGCTTTTCACATACATATTATCCCGCTACAAGTTGTAATAATAGAAGATATTAAATCTTTCCTTTATTTATAGTCTCAATATAATCAACCGCTTTCGGGAATACTTTGGAAACTGAATGTATTTCTTTGAGACTTACTACAACACAATACCTTATTGGTAATCAATTGTGTTTCTCTAAAATAATGGTAATTGACTCTTCCAGAGCTCTCAATTAATTTTGTACTACCACATATGCATCAACATCCATATGGTCATATATCTCTTTCAAGAAGAAAGTTATACCATTATGGTCATGACTATGTTTCTTGCATTATTGTTGTCCTTTAATAATCATATTGCTATTTTTGGCGTACAATAGTTACGTGACCAATGACCATTCATGCCATAATAATGACATTATTTTCTTATATCATCTCAAACTTCCTTCTAGAGGTGAGTGCGGTATATCCACTACCACTAGCACGTTCATATTCTTTGAAGAATGAATATGTATTCATAAATCAGATGTTGTCACATTCACATCATGAATGGACCATAATCATCTATATGTGCTTTATAAAATCTCATGTCAAATCGATGACAAACATCAACTTCACAGAGTGAAGGCTTATTTTAAGAATCCTTATTATTCTCATTACCATGATAATGACGATTATAATTTTGCTTATTTTCACGTCCACGTCCATTGATACTTTCACGGTAATAATTTTGTCTTCTTTCAGACATATCACATACTGCTATCACAATCTCTTAAGGGAATGAGAATGGAGCAAATTCAATGGGACGGGTTTTCAATTCTTTGCCCACAATCATACATGAACTTAATTATGGCAAGGCATAGAAATTTTACCACTTTGGGTGGTTATAATTTCTTTCAAACTCCATTAGAGTTATAATCAAATTTTGTTGTCTTTGCTTGTATATAAAATCAAAGTATAGAATAAAAGAGAAAAATACGGTAAAATACTTACCTTAAATCCAAAATTTAATCATAAAGGAAGTTCATAGAACTATTTACAATCATTATGCTCAATCCCAAAGCTTCTACTCAATTGATTAGAGTCTCGTGCTGATAACGTGTTATGAAATAATAAAAGAAGAACAATATTGCAGAGAAAGAAAGAAAGGGAATTCTTATTGAATTTTGGGATGAATTACAATGGAATACAACCCTCTATTTATAGGGAGAGTTTGACTTAGCCACCAAGTAATAAACCCTAAAATCTCTCTAAATATGGATATTCACCATAAATAGAATTCTATTTATATCATTATTTGATAATTATACAATTACTAACAAAACAATACACATTTATTAAAACTTTGTAAGAGTTGAGTAGGATGGGCAATGACCCAAATTTTAAGCCAACTTGACCCAATTCATCTCAGCTCAAGTTACTTTTAACCCGCCTATTATTGACTTAGCTCATCTTGACCCACCCAAAATAAGCTCAACCAACCCATTTGACACCCCTAGCTGGATGTAATTTGCTCTCAATGATTATAGTAAGAATATGGAGGAAAACAATGGGTTGTGACTGTAGAATTTTACTGGAAGCTTATCTATTTAAGTCTCACGTAGAGAATTGGACCAACTTCAAGAGGTCCAGAAAGGTATACTCGCTTTTGAAAGTATTTTATATTCGTTGTAGTTTCCAATTTTATGTTGTAGTTGCAAGAACAAGTTTGTCAATCTAGGACATATAGGTTATTTCTCTTACTCTGGTATTGGACACAAGAGCTCTTCATTCTACGAGCGACAAATCACTTTGCAGATATGATTAACAGATGTCCAACACAATATAGTAGAAGGGATGAGAGATATAAAGGAATCAAACTCAATCTCTTGCATCCGAGAGAAAAAACTAATATCGCCGAAGGAACCCCTTGATTTTAGTTCTACTGACGTGCTAATAACAGAATGAAATGCATCGTGTATGTCTCTGCTAGGGACAAGATGAGTCCAACTTCATACAGTGACCACTTGGATTATATGTGTAATGTTTTTTCATCAATGCGAGACTTGATTACATACAATATGCATTTAGATACCTAATCTAAATGCATTTCATTATTTGTGTCTGGGTGAGTTATTAGAGAGACTAATCAAGTCCATGCTTGTGTTCTTACTAGGCAGAACTTTGTCAATAATCAAGAGAAATCACCTGTATCATGCATCTTCGCTCTATGTGACTAGCAACCTAAGTTAAGAGGATTTTCTCAGCAGCCACAACTCAAAATCCTAACTCTATTCATCGATGAGTATGAACCCATGTCCAAAATACTCCTGTAATTGTTAACCCCACCTGTTGGAATTTTGCTTAACATTGGCCAAAATTGTATGGTACTTGAAGTTCTTCAAACACTAATTTCCTTCAGAATACGTTTCTGTATGATGATTTACTGGTACGGGGGATGTAAAGGAAAGTAGCTTAGAAGAAAAAGCCTTGCAGCACGAAGTAGCTTCATTATTTTTCAGCTACTAGGTTAGTGCCATCTTTGATCACTTAAATCTGAACGATGAGAACCTAATTTAGGTGATAACTCCCAAATGTTTGACAGGTGAGTTCCATATGATCAGGAACCCCTTGGCTGAACCAGCTAGATCAGGGAAATCACGTGGAGTTCTTTCAGTTGTAGTTGAGACTTCATATGTTGGGGCAAGAAGAAACATGTGACCATTAAGAAAATGCTTAACTTTGTAGGAAGACCCAACTTATAAATCCAATGTATCCTGAGCATCCACGAGAATCTTGCACCTGCTATTACCATAGGCCTCAGGAGGCCAAGTATAAGTCGCAAACTTGCAATATGGTAGTTTGCGAGTCAATACAAGAACCAATCTTTAGCAGAAATGTGATGCTAGCAAATTCTTTACTTGGCATGTGGCATGTATTTAGATTCTAGATGCATCATAGAATAAGAACTACTCTAATAATTGACAGGCAAGGTACTGTTTGCATTTGAAAAACATGAGAAAAATGTCTTTTTTAGTGTTTTGGTATTTGAAGACGAGTCTCTCTGGCTAAGTAAAAGAATTAACATATCAGTTATGATTTACGAAATTAAAGAACTTCCACACTCTTAAGCAGCCACAATTTCTTGCAGGATTTCTTAAATCACTACAGGCTTGCTGGAATGACTAACAGAGACAAAATCCAGCCCTTGTTGGATCAACTGCATCAGACACATCATACGGTTGATCCTAAGAACAAAAGATTCCGCCGATGTAAAAGTGCTCCTCTGGGCGAATTTGCTCCTGTAGAAATGAATGAAATAAAAAATGACCAATCACTTCCACGTTCTAAATCGCTTTTGGATAAACTCCACCCTAGTATTAAGAAAGTTATTATTTACTTGGTTATATACTTGGGTATTGGTACCATTTGCTTTTATTTGGTTAGAAACAAGATCAAGGGAAAGAAAATAGATGGGGTTCTTGATTCTGTTTACTTTTGTGTTGTGACAATGACCACCGTTGGATATGGGGATATTGTGCCTGACAGTGCAACTACTAAACTACTCGCTTGTGTCTTTGTGTTCTCTGGGATGGCAATTGTTGGAATGATTCTAAGCAAAGGAGCAGACTACTTATTGGAGAAGCAAGAAACACTATTAATCAAAGCACTGCATATGCGTCATAAAGTTGGTCCAAGTGAAATATTGGAGGAGATTGAAACAAACAAAGTAAGGTACAAGTGCTTCATGGTGGCGGGCTTCCTTATAGTGCTCGTAGTTACTGGGACAGTGTTCCTGACTAGAGTTGAACGGTTAGATACCTTAGATGCCTTTTATTGTGTCTGTTCTACCATTACAACATTAGGATATGGAGACAAAAGCTTTTCAACTAAAGCAGGGCGTATATTTGCTATATTTTGGATTTTGTCGAGCACCATTTGTTTGGGTCAGTTCTTCTTTTATGTTGCTGAATTTAACACGGAAAAGAGACAGAAGGAGCTAGTGAAGTGTGTTCTTTCAAGAAGGACGACAAATGTTGATTTGGAGGAAGCTGATCTTGATGATGATGGGGTTGTAGGGTAAGTCCATTTAACTTCAAAGCCTGTTCCTAAAATTTGTTCGCAAAGACCCTTCTTGATTCACTCGATTAGAGTATTTACTCTATTTTGTACTCTCTCCTAGGGCACTTTAGGTGTGGTAAAATGTACTTCTTGTCTGTGAACGTAGGTCAAGTTGATCGAAGCTCTTAAATCTTTTGACTCCTTATATTTTTTGGGTTTAAATTCGCATTGTCTGAGCTCTTGATCCTAGCCAGTGAATTTTCTTTTATCTCATTGTAATCTCGAAGTGTATTTCAAAATTCAAATAGTTCTGATCTTCCTTTTGTTTGTGAATTCCCAAGGGCTGCTGAATTTGTTATCTATAAACTAAAGGAGATGGGGAAGATCAACCAACGTGACATTGCAGCTGTATTGAAGGAGTTTGAAAGTCTTGATGTTGATCAATCTGGAACTTTATCAACTGCAGATCTGATACTTGCCCAATCGTCTTGGACAGGAAGGTGATCGCCCCGCGACCTAAATTAGTGTATTAAGCAAACTTTCCACCAAAGTCTATCAGCCTCAGTGAGATTTCTGGGATGAGTCTTTTCTTTTGAAACTTCCACTGTATTACATCAAATGCAGATACTACTTGCACAGATTTAAAAACATTATATATTTCTCAGAGTATCTGACAAAAGTGATGCAGTTTTGTTTTTGTTTTTGTTTTTGTTGTTGCTTTCCCTTTCCTTCTCTAAGCCGAGGGTCGATGGGAAACAGCCTCTCTACCCTTTTGGGCAGGGGTAAGGCTTGTCTACATATTACCCTCCCCAGTCCCCACCTTGTGGGACTATACTGGGTATTTGTTGTTGTTTTTTAGTACTAGAGTGAAATTCACACTTCACAGAATCTCCATCTAATCTTCTCAATTCCCTTTGTACACATGTAAATGCCTTGTACTCTACATAATTTAGTTGGTTACTGTATCCCAAAGATAGTTCCTCCTTATAGTTTGTAAAAAGTTAGCTATAGTTCCTCCTCATATTTTGTAAAATGTTTGTTGTAAGTTTTACTTAAAGTTTGTTAACATTTTTTCCTCTCGTGTAACACGAAAGCCATCTGATTTCAACTGCACAATTATTGATGCCGGATTTCCCTTTTCGAGATGCACGTATTTTTTTTTTCTTTTGGCAAAAACATCTACTGTTCGAAACTAGCTCGATTAATAGAGAATTGCGACGAATTGGATTAAGTAGAAAGCGCTCCATGCTAGAAATTTCACCACTATCACGACTTGAATCCAAGACCAATCATTAAGGGTGATAGGATTGTCCCGTATTGGAGGAGAAAAGTTTGTTTCGTATTGGAGGAGGAAAGTTTGTTTGTTGGATATATATTAATATATATATAAAAAAAAATGGCAAGCCTCGCGAGTCATCGTTATCGCTCACTCAAATTCATTTCGGTCAAATGATGTGATTGATTGATTATTTTTTTTGTACTAGAGTTACACCTCTTCATTTAACCCAACATGTTGGCTATAAATATAAAGGTCATTCCATCAAATTTTCTTTACAAAAAAAGTATGATTGTTGCCGCCATTTGTATTCATTGAAATTCTGGGATTTGAAGTACTGCTATACCAGTATATAATCTGTTATATTCTATGAAGAAATAATCCATAACCTCGGGTACTAGGAGAGGATTAAGTTCCTTAAAGAAACACTATGAATTCAGTGGGCTCGGATTAATTTCTACTTCTTCGACATTTCTGTTTTACGTTGTTTTTCTTCTTCAGAATTATTTTACAAATACAGTATAATAACAAGCTTAAGGAACTTAAATTTATTATCTGTGTTTGTATTGTATATGTTGTTCTGGAGACTTTCAATTTTGGAGATTAAAGCCTTCGTGCTTTTCTACTCCATTTTATATCTTAACGTATATTTTGTTTCAACTTAATATTTGTTATTTAAGGACCAAAATCCTAGCGATTTTCTACTCCATTGGAGATTAAAATCTATGTGATTTTTTACTCCAGTTTTAATCGGTTTGAAGATATATAAACTTTACCATATATTAAACATTTGTTTATGTCATTCTTTTTTACAGAAATGACGACTGAGAATGGAAATCATCGTGTTCCTATGGTGACTGCCAATACATCGACAAGCCGACAACACCGGCATTAGCACCGGCAGAAAAGCCCGAAATTTTTTTCGGGATTGATTTGAAGTGGTGACAGCAGACGATGTTCTTCTACTTGACGACTTTAAGTCTACAGAAGTTCATTAAGGAAGATGTTCCTATTCCGCCTGACGAAACTCCGAAAAATGAACGCTTCCTCGTGACTTAGGCGTGGAAGCATTGTGATTTTTTGTGCAAGAATTATATTCTTAGCAGACTGGAGGACGATCTCTATAACGTCTATAGTAATATGGAGACATCAAAAGATTTATGGGTTGCGTTTGAAAAGACTGAGGATGTCGGGTCGAAGAAATTTGTTGCCGCAAAATTTTTGGACTACAAAATGATAGATACCAAGTCTCTTATTACCCAAGTTTAGGAATTACAAGTGATTATTCATGATCTCATTGCTGAAGGTGTAAGTCGAATTAATACTTTTGTTGAAAGTATTAATTATATTATTATTACTAATATAATTTTCATTGAAGGTCTTGTCATCAATGAAGCATTCCAAGTTGCAGTGATAATTGAGAAGTTGCCTCCTTTGTGGAAAGACTTCAAAAATTACTTGAAATACAAACGCAAAGAGATGTTGCTCGAGGATCTCATTGTTCAGTTGATGATCGAAGAGGACAATAAAGCTGCTGAAAAGATGGGTTGTGGAAACTTAGCAATAATGGAGCAAACATTGTTGAGGATGCTCCATAAAATAACAAAAAGATAAAGAAGCTTTTGGACCAAAAAGTAACCCAAGAAGAAGGGGTTCAAAGGAAATTGATAAAACTGCGGGAAAGTTGGACACAAATTTGCAGACTGTCGTGCTCTAAAGAAAGACAAGAAGAAGGGTCAAGCAAACATGGTTGAAAAACACAAGAATATTGATGACTTGTGTGCTATGCTTTCTGAATGCAATCTGGTGGGAAATCTCAAGGAATGGTGAATTGAATCTGGAGCCACTCGCCATGTTTGTGTTGTTAGAGAAACGTTTGCTATGTATGCTCTTTTTGAACCCGAAGATACGCTTTCTATGGGAAATTCTACTACGGCCAAGATTGAGGATGTGGCAAGATATTTCTGAACATGACTTTTGGCAAGGTGATGACACTGAACCACGTCCTTCGTGTTACTGAAATTAGGAAAAACTTAATCTCTATTGTACTTTTCGTCAAGAACGGGTTTTAAATGTATTTTTGTATCAAATAAGGTTATAATAAGTGAGAACGGAATGTTTGTAAGAAAAGGTTACCTCACTGAGGGAATTTTCAAATTGAATGTAATGGTTGTTGATAATAATAAAATTTTAGCTTCTTCTTACTAACCTGAGTCAAGTGATTTATGGCATATACGTTTGAGTCGTGTAAATTTTAAAACCTTGTGAAAGATAATTAATTTAGAAGTATTGCCTAAGTTTGAATGTGATCAATCAAAATGTCAAATATATGTGAAATTTAAGTATGTTAAACTTTCATATAAGTCTGTTGAAAGGAATTCAAATTGTATAGAGTTAATTTACACGGATATTTATGACATGAAGTCAATACCATCTCATGGTGGAAAGAAGCATTTCGTAACTTTATTGATGATTTTATACGCTATTGCTAAGTTTACTTACTTAGTGGTAAATGTCAAGAAATAAATGCATTCAAGCAATACAAAAATAAAGTTGAAACGCAACTTAAAAAGAATATCAAAATGATAAGAAGCGATAGGGGTGGTGAATACGAATCTCCTTTTGAAGAAATGTGTTGAGAATACAAAATTATTCATCAAACAATGGCTCCTTACACGCCCCAATCTAATAGGATTGCGGAAAGAAAGAATTGACCATTAAAGGAGATGATGAACGCTTTGTTGATAAGTTTTGGTTTGCCACAGAAGTTGTGGGGAGAAGCCATTCTTACGGCTAACCGGGTACTAAACAGAGTACCCCATAACAAAAAGCAATACATTTCGTATGAAAAATAGAATGGAAAGAAGCCTAACTTGAATTATTTTAAAGTGTGGGGTGTTTGGCAAAATTACAAGTTCCTAAACCATAAGGATAAAGATAGGACCGAAAACCGTTGATTGTGTTTCAATAGGATATGCAACCAATAGTAAAGCATATCGATTTCTAGTTCATATATCAGAAAATCCCAACATTCATAATAATACGTTTATAGAATCAAATAATCCTGAATTCTTCGAAAATATATATAAGCATAAAAGGGAAATGATTCGATGAGTGAAAGATATAAACGATCTTGGGAAGAAACAAAAGAAATTGAATCTAATCAGGAGGATCCAAGATGTGGTAAATTTCAAAGAACGTCTACTTCATCTGGACTAGATTTTACGACTTTCTTATTGGAAAATGAGCCTCGTACATTTAAAAAGCTATGTCTTCTTCGGAATCACTATTTTGCAAAGAGGCAATTAATAGTAAAATATAATCCATATTGAAGAACCATACATGGGAATTGGTTGATCTTCCTCCTGGAAATAAACCGAGACAATGAGAAGGGCTTGACTATTTTGCTACATACTCTCCAGTTACAAGAATTACATCCATACGAATGTTAGTAGTATTAGATGTGGTATATGGTCTTGAAAGTCATCAAATGGACGTTAAGACATCATTCTTAAATAGAGATTTGGAGAAAGAAATCAACATGGAACAAGCTGAAGGGTTTGTGGTTTCAGGTAACGGAAAGAAGGTACGTAGACTTGTTAAATTGCTTAAAGGACTAAAACAAACACCCAAATAAAGGCATGCAAAATTTGACCAAACAATCTTGTCAAATAATTTTAAGATAAATGAACGTGATAAATGTGTTTACATTAAAGACGTTCCAAATGAAATAGTCATTGTCTGCTTATATGTGGATAATATGTTGATAATGATTAATGATATTGCCAACATAAATATGACTAAACGTATGCTAACTTGAGTCGATACACGAGTAATCTAGGTCAATCTCATTGGATGGCAATGAAACGAGTTTTAGGACATTTAAAACATACCATGGACTTTGCTTTGCACTTTAGTAAATATCTTGTGGTGATTGAGGGATATTTTGATGAAAATTGGATCACCGGTTCAACAGATTCTAAGTCGATAAGTGGATATGTATTTACGATTAGTGGAGGAAGGGTATCTTGGAAGTCGTCCAAACAAACTTGTATTGTCCGCCCTACAATGGAGTCTGAGTTCATTGCCATAGATAAAGCCGGTGAAGGAGTTGAATGGCTCCAAAATTTCTTGGAAGATATTTTATTTTGGCCCAAATCGTTGGCACTGATATGCATACATTAGGATAGTCGAGCGGAAATTGGAAGGGTTGGGAGCGTTATGTATAACGGTAAATCTCATCATATACGATGAAGACATAAAACCGTTAGGCAACTACTCCCTAAGGGGATTATCACAATTGACTGCGTAATTAAAGTCATGAGATAATGTGTCGGATCTAATTACAAAAGGTCTAACTAGAGAGGTAGTTGAAAGATCATCGAGGAAAATGGGACTATGGCCGAGGAAAGTCAATGTGGCAGTAACTCTACCTAGAAGACTGGAGATCCCAAGATCTAGGTTCAAGGAGATCAAACAAAGTCATTAATGACAGTTCAACATTGTCAACTAAAATTTTAGTCCATTCTCGTGATGAGACAATGTTCAGTACCAAAGATAAAACATTAAGACTTTGTAATGAATTCTAAATTTGATACGGGGTATATCAAAGAGCGTATCTACGTGATGACATGTTTAGGAATCACCTATGTAAGTATGACGTGTTAGCCGCTTCAATGAGAATTTTACAGCCAGTTCTCGATGCACTTATGAAACCAGGCGGTGTTCATGGCTGAAACGAACACAACAATAAGAATCAAAGATTGTTAAGGGTTGATTGTGTGACTTATGGTTGTCTAGGTATACACCAAAGTTCGATGGTTCAAAGATATCAAATACATCGATAGGCTGAGTTTCCGAAATAAGTTCACTACGAAAAGTTCAAACGGAGACCTACTTATCCAGATGCAATTAATCCTTGTTTGCGAATCACACGATTTTCATGAATATTTTCGTGATATAGCCATTTCCCATTCATGTGAGGGATTATTAGGTTTAAGCTTGGTTTAGCTTAAAATAGGGTAAATGAAAAATAGAGGGAAAAAATAAAATTTTAATTTTTCATCCTTTACCAAAGAACATTGTCCCATATTGGAGGAGGAAATTTCATTTGTTGACTATATATATGATTGTACTTTTTCTAGCTCTTAAGGAGTTGAGAAGAAGGCAAGCCTCGCGTTGCCATCATCATCGCAAGCTCGGCTTCGAATTCGGATTTGAATTTGGTCATATGATCTGATTGATTTATTAATTTTTTGGACCAAATTTATTTGTTAAAAATATAAATATTTAATCCAAATCGTCCATTTTATAATGGTAACTTAAAGTTTTCCTCCGATTTTATTCTTCCGTTTTATTTTGCATAAATAGCCATTTTACGTGAACGATCATCTTGAAGAGTTTAACCTTTTCATTTAAGCCCAACATATTGGTTATAAATAGAAGGTCACTCCCTCATATATTCCTTACAAAAATTTTGAATTCTCCTCTTCCTTTCTGCATTGTTTTCTTACAAAACAAACAACATAAGTGCGATTGTTGCTGCCATCCGTGTTCGTTGAAATATTGGGGTTTGAAGTTTCGCTACACCAATGTATAATTCGTTCTATCTTGGGAGAAAATAATACATAACCTCGGATATTAGGAGGGAATTAAGTTCCTTAAGGAAACACTATGAATTGAGTGGACTCGGATTAATTTCTCCTTCTTCGACATTTCTATTTTACGTTATTTTTCTTTTTTTCAGAATTATTTTACAAATACAGTATAATGACTATGTCCTCGAGTTTAAGTGTTCCATCATTTTCAACTGATTACGCTTGACTTTATTTCTCTCAAATTCTCAATCAATTTTCATTATCATTGAGATAGGGAAATTTTAGGGAGGGGAGGCCGAAAGTGTGTCATTGTGGGCCCTAGTCCGACGCAGAGGGTTTGAAGTATTGGGGAGGCCGAAAGTGTGTCATTCGTGTTCGTTGAAATATTGGGGTTTGAAGTTTCGCTACACCAATGTATAATTCGTTCTATCTTGGGAGAAAATAATACATAACCGAAAGTGTGTCATTCGTGTTCGTTGAAATATTGGGGTTTGAAGTTTCGCTACACCAATGTATAATTCGTTCTATCTTGGGAGAAAATAATACATAACCTCGGATATTAGGAGGGAATTAAGTTCCTTAAGGAAACACTATGAATTGAGTGGACTCGGATTAATTTCTCCTTCTTCGACATTTCTATTTTACGTTATTTTTCTTTTTTTCAGAATTATTTTACAAATACAGTATAATGACTATGTCCTCGAGTTTAAGTGTTCCATCATTTTCAACTGATTACGCTTGACTTTATTTCTCTCAAATTCTCAATCAATTTTCATTATCATTGAGATAGGGAAATTTTAGGGAGGGGAGGCCGAAAGTGTGTCATTGTGGGCCCTAGTCCGACGCAGAGGGTGAAAGAGATTATAATGGCTAACAGAAGTTTAAAGCAGTGTCAAGTTTAAAGTGTGTCAAACCGATCGTACTATGGTATGAAGGTCTATTCCTACTTCTTAGAAGAGGGAACACAGACACCTCTCCGTCAACGCGTGTGTTTCCTTAAAATTTTTAATTTGTCTTGGGATATTTCCGTAATTTCCTACTCATTGACAGCTCAACCTTACTGCTGACCCTTTTTGCCATTGCCCAACACGTGTATTCCCAATTTGTCAAACCTAAAAACTCAACTGAGAACTTGTAGAAGATCCAGTCGCAAAAAGAAAGAGGCCAGCATCAATTGTCCCAAAATCTAGCAGATCTCACCTAATAATTCAACGCAATTTTAGCAATCAACGTTTTTTGGTTTACACATATCAGAAAGAGCAGGTTTTTTTATTTTATTTTTGCTTTTCTGTTCTTCTTTTTGTTCTTCTGGCAAAAGATCATATATTTGGGATTTTGACTTGATTAGCAATCTTTTCTTCAGTTTAGTCTTAAGATTCGTTTCAAAAAAGTGAAAACAAACTGAAGTTGGGTTCCGATTTGTTCTTTGTTTTTATTAATTTGTTTATTTCGCATTTCTTATACGAAATTCTAAGTTCTCTTCATTTTTTTTGTTTTGCTACTTCTCTGATTTGTGTACTACAAGGTTTTATTTGTTTATTTTTTAAATAATTGTAGTATCTTAAGTTGCTTTTCAGTGTTTCATCTTGGAGGTTTCTTTGTGAATTGCTTGATGGAGAAACTTATCAACTGAGCCACCTAGAAAAAAATATTATGTTTTTTTTGTTTACTGAAGATGAATTTTATAATGTTTAAAAACAGTAGAACTCTTGTCCCAACTCATATATGAACTTTAGCGAACTAAAGACACTTGGTTCTCATTCTACCGAAAGGAAATAATTTGCATTGTTAATTCATGGAAGACTGTTAAATTTGGGGAAAAAGGGGGTCGTAAATTGATGGCTTCTGGAATAAAAAGGTTTAAAAAGAACTTTAAAAAATAGGTTCCAAAAGGAAGATGTACTTGGGAGGCAATAGATATTTGATATAGCGCCCTTGGTTGAGCTCTATAAGCTACACTCATCTTCAGTGAATAGTGACTGCTACACATCTAATGATTGCACATGATGCTAACAGAAAAGTGGTTAGAGTGGGGTCCTTGCAAGTTTACTAGAAATGATCCATCACTTGAAACCTTCGTAACCTGATAATGTTCTATCTGTTAGACTATATGATACATCAGATTCATTCTAACTTCTTTCTTTTATTATATTTTCCAAAGTTCATAGGTATCTTGTTTATCTTTTGCAGATTATTTATAGTCATACTGCTCTAGGTACCTTTAACAGATCACGCTCTTTTGCTTTTTAATGATTAGGAATGGTGAGAGAATTGAACTTCGTGATTATGCTCATTGTACAGGGACCAACTGCAAATGTAAATGTTCGACTGGAGTTTTGGCCCAACATCATTGTCAAACGGAACTTCAGCCGTTAAATTAAAGCTTCATGCTGGTTATTATCATGATTGTTATAAAAGTCTCAATAAGGTCGTTGAAACTGCATTTGCCTTTGCTCACACATTTTCTTCTTTGGTTGGGTTTTACTCTAATGTTGTAAGCTTTGATAGGGTTCTCCTCCTATTCTAATTATCGCACCAAATGCTGGTGTCGCTGCTTACAGAAGTTGGTTACCAACCATTGTAAGTCATTGGAATTCAATGCTTCACGCTTGTCCATTTGGTGCTTAGTAGTGTTATCAGGATCGACATGAGATTAATATGTCAGCTTTTACCTTTATGATTTTGCAAGAGTCGAGTCACACTATAGACCTATTTCTGTAGTTAGACATCAGATTTCGCACACAATGGCGACTGAGGCACGGAATTACCATGGTTGTCTCATTTGTAGCAAGAAGTTTATGTTTATTAATGACTCTATACGGCTTAATTGCTTTTTCTTCGTGCAGTAAAACATACTGCGGATATTGCACGAGAGTGAAGCAGCTTCTTTCCCAACTTAGTGCTACTTTCAAAGTTATTGAACTTGACCATGAAAGAGTCATTCCGCATGGCAATTGCTTCTATGTTCTTTATATATCCTTGTTGCTGCAAAAAATTGTGATTTCTATGAACCTATACTCCATCAAGTCCCACAGCTTCAGCAATTTGAGGATTATCTTCACCTTGATGCTCCGCCACCTATACTTCTCAACATTAAATTTGAGCAATTCATCTTTGTTGCAGCTGACACAGAACCTGTGAGTGGATTTTTAAATTCTCAAAAGTCTTCGAAAAAGAAGTATTGTGAGGTACGTGCAATCTCAAATAAGAGCAAAAAAAAATACATCATTTGAAGCTAAAGATAACAAGGTAAATAGTAATGACGAGAGTAGAACTATGAAGAACATTATAGCAAATAAACTAGGTCTTCCAACAAAAGTCAAGGAAAAGGCGCTGCCAAAGCTACAACAACTAAAAAAACACAAAGGTTGTGGAATTGACCTCCACCGGCAGATAAAAGCTCCCATTGAAGGGAAAATATCGACTTTGTCCGCTTCAGATTGTCTCAGTTTCTCCCAAGTCCTGATTTTTTATTTAAGTATTTACTTTCTTTCCTAAATGATAAAATAAAATAAAAATCAGTGGAAAGATTCGCCTTAATAGTAATTTATCTTGTTTGTACGATTGTTTGTTGTGTTAGGTAAGGGTGTATGATTCCATGAATATGAATGGAACAGACACTACAAAGAGACAGGTTAGATAGAGATTATGTTTAAGCTTTATACTGGTGATTTCATCCACTGTAAATGTATGTATTACAAAAATCAGAGATGTATTTGCCAATTAGGATGGAAGTGGAATGGTGAAGTTTATGAAACTGGAACCATCAGATGCTTTGCCTGATTCTTTTAGTTTACAATCAGCAAAATGAACACTCAATCCCGAATTTCTTGAGATAGATAAAGTATTACTGTATGGATTTTAGTAAGTACTTTCTTTTGTTTTAGAATTTGTTCCCTGTTTGTCCCTTTTCATTTTTTGGGATATAATATTTTAACAACTTTCTGGATGAAGAATTTATTTAACAACTTTTCTTAGTTAACCACATGTTAATAAAAAAAAATTCCCTAACTCCTAATATTTTTTTGCAGAATGGATAAAGTAAACACATTGAACACGTTAATATAAAGACACGCTTATCAGTTCATACATTCTAAAGGATGTATAGTCAGCTTGTCCTTGTACAATGACCATTTACCTTCTATTTGTCCATTATGATAATTGATTTCATTTACAGTTTGCTTAAATTCTTTTAGATTCCTCCTTACATTATTTCATTCTTTTGAAACATTGAAGCTTTCAATAATGGTCTGCCCCTCATGTTAGGCATCAAAAAGTTTAAAACTATATGCTGAGTATCTTTCTCATAATTGAAAATTGATTTAATGTTTCTATTGGCAGCTTCCAAAAGGAGTTATGTGTTATTTTTATTATGAACAAAGTAGACCATGTTGTTGTTGTATGTGAGAACATATGTGAAACTTGGAAATGCTTCCACAATAGTTTTCACCTGATCAATATGCTTCTCTCTCTCTCTGCCTCTTGGTTCACTGCAGGTATGGATAACGTTGATGACCAAAAGGTAGAACTATCATGTGTTTTCTCATTTGATGCTGGAACTTTTCGTATGCTGGAGTTATAACATAATATGCTTAAAGTTCATAAACAAGTGCATCAATATCCAGTATATTATGCTGGAACTTTCGTGTTACAACAAAATAGTAACTATTTTTGAAAAATTTGAGTCATGTACAATTTTTTTGGTAGTTTGTTGTTAAATTTTAGCAAGTATATAAGATAATGCATATAACAAAATCTACGCCCGACATCTTTACAACTCTTCTTCCAAATTACATATTCTCAACTACTCTTTTACACTTAACTCTCAATTTATTTTTCGTACAGATGCCTTATAAAATTTGAAGCGCAACAAAGGTCGCCTCAATGTTTTTTGATAGCCTACATCACTTGTAATACTTGCACTTTATGTAGATTTTGGTGGTGGTGTTATCCTACAGTACAATCTTCCACATTTTGTATAAATAAGTACGTAGATTTTGATGAACTATTTACTGCAGTACAATATTTCACATTTTGTATAAATAGCTAGACAAATTACTGCAATATAATCTTCCGCATTTTGTATAGGCAACTACGTAGATTTTTATGAATTATAAGAATAATCTGGTAAATCCATATAGCTCCCATTATATATACATTTATGTTTTTCTCATATCTCTACAACTTACAAGTGTTTTACTGTAACTCTCATCTAACAGTGACATCACAATCGCATACCTATACAAAATGATCTGCAAGCTTAACTCACTATTAACTATCAAGATCTAAATAAAAATCCATCCACTCAATATTACCCTTGCTCTATTATATTAACATTGTTCATATTGGGCCCGGGCAACGCCCGGGCTAATCCTACTAGTCTCTTAATAAGTGTGATGGTGGACCCGAACACAGTTTTAATGGAATCCTTTAGTATTATCAAAATAGCACGGGCTAATCATTTTTCGGATAGGTAATGCGCTAGGTATAAAAATGAGTTTTTCCAATTAAAGGACAACCAAAATGGGATTCATTTATTGAGATATTCAGAGTCCCCACTTGGGAGATTTATGGTGTCCCAAGTCACCGGTTGAATCCTGAATTGAGGAAATGTTTGACTCTATTTAACAGTCTGCGTACCAGAAATCTAGATAAGGAATTCTGTTAACCCGGGAGAAGGTGTTAGGCATTCCCAAGTTCCGTGGTTCTAGCACGGTCGCTCAACTGTTATATTTGGCTTGATTATCTGATATATTAACAAATATGAACTAATGTGCAAACTACCACTCTAAACCGTTTTAATTGTTAGAATAAAATTATAATGTCGTGAGAATATATCTCGAATTTCGTCACATAAATGTGTCCGCAATTTTTGACATATTCCGACTTCATTGGGATTTGGATTGAGGTCACATAAATGTGTACCCGAGTTTAGGGAGGTACAATTATTAAATACGCGCTTAAAACTATTAACGCGTTATTATTTTGAGAATGCCGTGAAAATTTACTAAACGGCCAATCTCGGATTTCTAAATATATACACTTATGAGGGCTTCACAAGTTTTTGCGATTTATTTGGCGAGGCTCGTCTCATTTATTAACAAAGTAATCCTAAATTGACTACATTTCCTATTTTTTTTTAGTTTTTTTTTATAAATAAAGAAATATCTTAATTAATCTAGAAATTAAAAATGCAACACTTATCTAATTTATGACAAAAACTTAATGAAACATATTTTAATTTATGTTTAAACAGAAAATAATTTTTTTTAAAGGAATTATTTTATTATTATTTTATTATTTTTATTAAATACGAAATTTCATAACTTAATAATAAAAGAAGATAATTTAGAATAATATTAAAACTTGAATATATAAAAAGAAAAACTAATAAAATTATTTATTCAAAACTATCGAAAATTATAGCCATATTAAAGCTTATATGGTAAAAATTATTTTTTTTTATTCCAAATTGTTCAAATCTAAGCTTATTTTTAGAAAAACAACAATTATAAATTGACTATAATTTTATTTAAATTCGTTTTTTTATAAGCTAAAAAATATATTATTTGTTATGTTTAGATAAATATTTAATAAAAATAAACATTACTTAAATAAATCTAAAAATAAAAGTGCAAAATCAACAACTAATATATATATATACAAACTAAACCAATTATCTTACAACTAACTTAAACTCATATTTTTTAATTTTTTACTATTTTTTGAATTAAACCCTTGATGTTAACTATTTACAACTATTTACCAAAACCAAAATCAATCTTAATTATTTACACCTATATTTTGAAATGGTTAAACTTGAGCAGAAACAATTCTTGTGTTATTGAAAATTCAAATCGTACCTAAATGCCTAATTTACGCAAAATAATTAATATTCGTATTTTTATTGAACTTAACTACATATTAACAACTTAATTTATTAAAGACAATATTAAAGAAGTTCTAATTAATTTGATTAACAAAAGAGTAATTCATTCTTCCTTTTATTTACTAAATGATTTGAACATTGATAAACATATTCATAATTATACTATTTAATAACCATTTTTAGAAGTGAATTATTATTACTACAAGAAGGCTTAATTATTTAAATTTATCACAAAACTTACAGAATATTAATATGGAATTTATTGAAACATAATATGTAAAAGAAAATAAAAATAGAAACTATTTAAAATTTCAACAAAATTCTCATTTTTCCCATGTATTCATCTTATTATTTAAACATGATTAGATATGTACCGGATATTGGAAATAAAAGAAATCCCGGTGATCAACACAGCAAATAACAACACAACAATATCACAGCAACAGCAACCTCAAGAATACCAGTATCCGGATTTAAGCAATAAGAATCAACATCCCAGAATTGAGTTTCAAAATAAGACTTTGTAAAATAAAAACTAACACTTTTTTTTTCAGATTTTTTTTTCGTTTTTTTTTGTTTTGTTTTTCTTTTCTTCACTATTTGGTAACACTCTTAAGATTTTTCAGATTTTTTCTCTCTAGGATTTTTTCTCCTAAAATTTCTTCCCCAAATTTCTCTTCTATTTATAGCAAAAAATTTCGAAATTTTCAGATTTTATTTTTTTTTATTTTTTTATTTTTTTATTTTTTTTAATCTTTTTTTAATTAAAAGAAATCTCACTTACTAAATGCTTTTATTATATTATAAAAATAAATCCCACCTTGCTTATCTTTTATTTTTTAAAACACAACTTTAATGATTTTTATATTTTTAATTGTCCACTTTTTTTTATTTATTTAAAAGAAAATGCCACTTTCTTTTCTTTTCTTTAAAAAAAACAATTTTCTTTTACTTTTGATTTTTTTTAATTTTCAGCCACTTTTGACTTTTATTCCAACTTTCATTTTCAATTATTTAAAACCAACCGAAAATTTAAAAAAATATTAATATTTTCAGTTTTTTTTTAATAAAAAATAAATTTTTTTTAAAAAAAATAATAAAAAAATTAATAATAATAGCAATAATATGAATAGTAATAATTTACTTTAAAAAAATTAAATCATATATATATATATATATATATATATATATATAAAATTTAACAAAATCTAAAATATATAGAGTGAAAAATTTAAATACGGTAAAATATTTTTGTGGGGGCTTTTGTGTGTGTGTGTGTTAGGATTTTTTGGTTTAGGGTGTGTTTTGAATAGTGTATAGTAGTGTAATAAATGGGTCGTGGGTCATGGGTTTGGGTTATGGTGTTTTGGGTTGGGTAGAATATGTTTGGGCTCAAGTTTAAAATTTAAGAAGAGGCCCAATTCCGAATTTGTCTTCTCTATAAAAAAAATTATTTATTATGAAATAAAAAAAATGTTAAGATTAAATTATAAAACCAAAATTATCTTAAAAACACCAATTAACTCATAATAATTATTATTACAAAAAAATTAGACATTAATTAAAATAAAATCGCACAAATTGGATATTATACGCTAAAAATGCAAAAATACATATTTTTGTGATTTTATAAAATAAACTTAATTATTACTAATTATAAACTTGAATTTTATATAAATACAATATATTTTTATATTTTTTATTTATTTAAACAAATAAATAGGCACAGATAAATGCAAACAATTCAAGAAAAATAACACAAAATTTACAAATATTGCCAACAACACAAAACTCTTTTATTTTGAATTATTGCCAGTCCATGCCCAATATAACATCAAAATAAATCATGCTGAGAAGCAACAAGTCCACTCCGGTCTCCAGACCCCCAATAGTGACCAAACAGGACCGGTATACGTGGTCCACGACAATAGTATCCCTTACTGGAGTAGATACATGCACTGGCAGCTCAAGACTCCCTCGGGTCGTGCCCAAATGAGGAGCAAAATATGTAGACACATAAGAATATGTAGAACCGGGATCAAACAATACTGAGGCATCTCTGTGGCAGACTAAAATAATACCTGTGATAACTGCATCAGAAGCAACGGCCTCAGATCGACCCTGAAGAGCATAGCATCTCTAGCCTGTACGCCTAATCGGCCTCCCACTCGAGGCGACCCCTAGCTGACTGACCCTCACCCCTAGCTGGCGGGGCGGGTGCTGAAGTAGACGGACCAGATGACGATGGCTGCCCTCTCTACTAATAAGATCTTGAAACAAGGTAGGGACACTCCCTACGGTGGTGCCTAGGCTCTCCGCACTCGTAGCAACTTCCCGGTGCTGGGGGCTGAGACTGATAAGGACCCCTGGCGCTGGAGTGGCCAGCTGAAGAACTAGGTCGAGATGAACCCTGAGCAGATGGGGCCTGTGAAGAACTCTGAGCTGGCATGGCGCTGAGAGATGGCTGGCTTTGGTGCGAACCCTGATAACCCTAACTAGAAGACCACCCACGACGATCTGAGCGACCCGACTTCGAAGATCTGAAAGAGCGACCTCGGCTCTGCTGACTCTAGCCCCTGCTCTGCATGCCACTGGAACTAGCTGAACCTCAAGGCCTCTTGGCCTCCCTCTCGTCCCGCTCTCAGCGATGATCTGACTCTATGTCGCGAGCAATATCCACGGCCTCCTCAAATGTACGACTCAGAATCCTCTCTCGAGTCATCAGAATACGAATGGGATAAATGAGGTCATCCACGAAGCGTCCGATCCTCTCTCTGTCGGAAGGAACCAACCATGGGGCATACCTAGACAACTCTGTAAACCTGATCTCATACTCTGACACTGACATATCCCCCTGACGGAGACCCTCGAACTGCCTACGCATCTCCTCTCTCTGAGATCGAAGCACCCATTTCTCCAAAAACATAGTAGAGAACTCCGGCTGATAGCGGTGCTGCTCGTGCTGGCCTGCGGCGCTCATAAGACTCCCACCAAGCAAAAGCTGGCCCCTGAAACCGAAAGGTGGTGAAAGATACCCCACTGGACTCCAAGATCCCTGCCGTACGAAGCATCCGACGGCACTTGTCCAGAAAACCTTGGGCGTCCTCGCCCGAAGCACCTGTGAACACTAGAGGAGATAGTCTGGTGAACCTCTCAAGACGACGCTACTCATTGTCTGTCATAGCTGGGACCCTGTCCCCCTGGACCTGATCTGCTAGCTGAACCGGAACCACAGGCTGAACTAGAGGAGCCTCTGGTGTCTGCAAGCCCTGCACTGCTAGCTCTGGAGTGCGTGCTGCGGGGGTCTGATGGCCACCCCCGATCCCTGATGCAGCTGCTGCGGTAGTGACTGAAACCGCCTGTGCCAGGCCAGTGCAAACTGCTATTATCTGAGCCAGGGTCTCCTGTAGACCCGGAATGACAAAGGGCACAGCTGGTGCCTGAACTGGTGCTGCTGGTACCTCTACAACTGGGGGCTGTGGGTCAGCTAGTATTGCATCAGCTGCCCGACCTCCGTCACGACCACGGCCGCGTCCACGGCCTCTAGCAGGTGGTAGTGGTAGTCGTCCTCCCCGTCCGGAAGCTCGAGTCCTCGCCATCTGCGAGAGAATAGAATATCAAGGTTCAGTTCAAGTTAAAAGTAATCGCACGACAAGAATTCCAAGAATTGAAACTTTTCCTAAAGGTTTGCAGCCTCCCGAGGATAAGTACAGGCGTCCCCGTACCGATCCACGAGACTCTACTAAACCGGCTCATGACTCGCGAGACCTGTTAACTTAGGCTCTGATACCAACTTGTCACGACCCCAAACCCCGGTCGTGATGGCGCCCAACACAATGCTAGGCAAGCCTGACCATATTACCTTTTAACCCAGCCAATTATTAATTCCAATTACTCCAGTTAAGCTTAAACAACAAGTGATCACATAAAGATGGCGACGTAATAGTAAAAGCATACAAAGTACGGTCCCAACCATATCGTGGTGTCACGAGACTGAGCCTCTACAGGACTAATACAAACAAATCTAGGCAAAAATGAGAACAACAAGATGATAAGGAAGGAGAAAACAGGCTCTGCGGACGCTAGCAGCTACCTCGTAGTCTCCGCAAAAGTAGATATGCGTAAGTAGCTACAACAACTCAACTGCTCCCGGGCACTTGTGAATCTGCACAAAGAGTGTAGGGGAGTGGGGTGAGTATATTTCAACTCAGTGAGTAATAATAATAAAAAATAATTGAAAATAAGAACTCCTGTACTATCATTAAACAGTTCTAAGGCAAACCCTCACAGGTAAGTCATCACTACAGTAGAAATTTGATCACCAGTCCACACCTATCTCGTTAAGGTCCCACACTGACTAAATTCCCTCTCGTACCACAACCGTGTGCAGCCATCTCCATATACATGTGTCCTTAAGGCATAAGTATCTAGTAAGTATACTGTTGCGGCGTGCAGCCCGATCCGATATATATATATATATATATATATATATATATATATATATATATATATATATATATATATATATATATATATATATATATATATATATATATATATATATATATATATACTGCAGCGGCGCGCCTATATATATATATATACTACGCGGCGTGCGACCCGATCCAATATATATCTATAGCTGCGTGCGGCCCGATCCAATATAAATACGGTTGCGGCGTGCGGCCGGATCCAATATATATACTGCTACGGCGTGCGGAGCCCATCCGATATATATACTACTGCGACGTGCGGCCCGATCCAATATGTATAATGCTGCGGCGCGTGCAGTCCGATCTAATATAAATACGTTGCGGCGTACGGCCCGATCCAATATATATCTATACGCCGCGGCGTGCGGCCCGATCCAATATGTATACTTTGTTGCGTCGCACGCCGATCCAATATATATATATATATATATATATATATATATATATATATACACTCGCACTTGAGGTAAAAACTGTTAAGAGCCAGTACTAGATGCGTATCGTGAGAGATGAATCACTTAGGGTGGAAACTCCCTTGACTTAGCTGAGTGACATCCTAACGGGTCCTCAACCCTATCTCCATTAGTATGGGATTGGCCTTTCAGGCTCACTCAGCTAAGTCAAGGGAGTTTCCACCCTAAGTGATTCATCTCTCACGATACGCATCTAGTACTGGCTCTTAACAGGCTATTCAGCTAGCTTCACGGCTGAGTGTAAGCTTCCAACACGATATAAGGGTCACCTAGCTCTACAGGTCCCCTAATGATCTACAGATCGGCACAAGGCCCCAAACATGGCTATTAACCCGATTTCACATTTATAATTTCGTTAACGGTCATAATACATAGTATTCTATAAGCCGGGAAGAACCAAGTCCAAGTCCCCAATCACAATGTTACCACGCCCGTCACAAGACGCGCATCTTATCTCAACATAGCACTGTAAAGTGCTAGTACGGGGTTTCAAACCCTCAGTACATAATTTACTACTACCACTCACCTCGAACCGGTAGAAGCCTCAGTCCGCCTTGCGCTTGCCTCACAAATAAATCTCCTCGGATGCCAAATCTGCTCAAAATCAATGATAATATATCAATATATGCTCAAATCACGCAACCCATATGAAATAACCCAAATTACATCAAAACCCACAAAGTTGTCAAAACCCGGTTTTGGTGCGCTTCTCGAAAAATTATAAAAGTTACATATTCGGAACCCTCGTCTCAATACGAGTCTAGGCATAAAAATTTTACCGAATTCGGACTCCATTTGCCCACTCAAATTGGTGTTTTTCTACAATTTTAGGCCTATGGCTAAAACCCACTTTTAATCCTCCATTTTCATAGAAATAAACCATGATTTCATGATAAAAGCGCGTAATTAAACCATGAAACTTACCTCCGACAATACCCCGATGATCTCCCAGCTATTTCCCTTCACTTTCTCTCTTTAGGCTTCAAAATTGGAGGGTTTTGCAAATGAACCCGTAATGAAATGTTTCTGTAATTAAAGAATCTGCCCAGACGTTTACACTATGCGATCGCATCCCATCATTGTGATCGCGTAGAACAAATGATAACTCGAATTAATTAAGGCTATGCGATCGCACTTTCTCTCTGCGATCGCGTAGAACATCTCACCCAGGCACCAAATTACTACTATGCGATCGCAAACTGACCACGCGATCGCATAGAACAATAAGCTTCTTAGGCACCCCGGATCATTTTACCCTATGCGCTCGCACAAGTGACCCTGCGATCGCAGAGTGCCAGTTTCCATACCTATGCGATCGCATCTCCTATTACGCGATCGCATAGAACAACTCTGGGGCTCACTTCCATCCTTCTATGCAATCGCATCTACTCTATGCGATCGCATAGAGCATCCGTCTGCAACAAAACTAGCAGCCAACAACAGTTCAAAAATACAAGAAATGGTCCGTTTGGACCCCCGAAATCAACCCGAGGCGCCCGGGACCCCAACAAAAACCACTAACATACTCTATAACACGATTCAAACTTGTTCCAATTATAAAAACACGCCCTCAAACATGAAAAACATCAAATCCAAGCAAATTCAAGCCTAAGTTTTCATTCAAACTTCCAAAACCAGCATTCGATCAAAAACCCGACCAAACGACCTCCGAATGACCTGAAATTTTGCAGGCACATCCAAAATCACCTAACGGAGCTACTGAAACTATCGGAATTCCATTCCGACTCCCGGATCAAAATCTCGCCTATCGATCGGATATCGCCAAAATTTAACTTTAGTCAATTCAAGCCTAAAACTACACCGGACCTCCAAATTCACTTCCGATCGCTCTCCTAGCTCACAAATGACCTCCGGAGCTGACCGAATTATCAAAATTTGATTCCGAGCTCTTTAACTCACAGGTCAACATCCAGCTGACTTTTCTCAACTATTCCTTCTTCTAAGAGACTATTTGTCTCAATTTAAACCAAACTCCACCCGGATTGACTCAAACTTACCCAACAGGCATATTATAACATTAACAAGCAGATAACGAGGATAATGGGGTGATAACTCACATGATGACAAGACGGGTCATCACAAAGACATTCACCATATAGATAGTGTGATAAAAAATCTTGCAGTACAAAATCAGTTAAGAGCTGAGGAAAAATTAATTTGTTAATACCCGAATGAATGAAATTGTTCATGATATTTATATTATAGTAAATCTCAAAAGAATTTTTTTAGTTTTAAATATATTAGTCAATGTGGTTGCCATTTGAGACTATAAATGAAAGAATAATTAAATATCTTCATATTACTATAATCATACCGGGTAAATATAAAAAATTACCCAATCTTTTCTTATTGGTATTCTACATGTATAAGTATGATGATGGAATCACGTGTCACAAGTAAACTAGAGGTTTATTGAGAAAAAGATTAATTGTCATGGCCGGTTCCGTTCAACTATGATACAAAAATTACTTGAGAATTCACATTAGCATATATTAAAATAATAGAAATTCTTCAAAAATCTCTTGTGATACTTATTCTCATGATATAGCAGTTAAGGTTGGGATTGAATCACTTGATATCTGGAATAAATAAAAAGTGATATATATGTATATGACGAATCACCTGCCATGTGGATTGCTTACTATTATATAATTTTAATAAATGTATATGTCACATCTGCGTTTGTTATCAACTTGCGATTTGGCTTTTGCAAGGCTGCTTACTCAAATTATTAGAGCACAAGTCCAGAATAAAAATTATGATAATTTATCTTGATAATGCTGGTTTAAATTCAAGTTGGCTAAGCAGAAACTTTATATCTCCATTAAGCTAAATCATTGGTTATGAGAATAAACTCCGAAATAGAAATTTGGTATGAGGTGTATAATCTGATATACAACAGCACATGTACGTATCCAGCCAACAAGTTATGATAATTATCCATATCTTAATTTGTTCAGAGTGAGAAACCAAATAATTTTCATCTAGAGTTATAGTTGTGCTATACGATTTAATTGTTACGCCACAATACACACAGATGGGTCCCAAAAGAAAGTTCGGGATATGTGTTGGTGATCCCAGCATTATGGGGAGAAAATGGGCAGCTGAAAAGTAATACATGAAATGAATTATTATGAGCGCACATAGATCCTCGTACAAGAAAATGTGAACTTGAAGTTTAAGTGATAATTCATTTGCAAAATATTGTAAAGCGCATTTGCTTACCCAAAACTAAATATTGTATCTCAGCTGCTAATGCTCCAAATTGAATAAAGCCCATGATGAACATAGTCTATGGAATGCATGGAGCATAATAGACTAATCGGTTAGAATGAGATGAGCAAATGATATGCTCTATAAGAGCCACAACATGCACTCTATAAGACCTCATGGGAGAGGCTCGGGCACCTGAAACTATTGAGATATCGATAAGTTATGTATTTATTGAGCGGTGATGGAACTGATATAAAGTGATCGTCGACGATATTGTTAATATAATAGTTCTCAATATTATTAATATTGACGAGGATCTTGAGCTCAAATCCGCCATAGAATATAGACAGATAAATGTTAATAAAAAATATGCAATCAACATTGAATTCACTTGTAAAACATGAAGTTCTTGACTGATAGTCCCAATACCTTAAAGAATAAAGCCAGTGAGGTGACACAAGATTTTTCAGAGACATATTCTCTTGTGGTGGATGCAGTTGCTTTCAGATTTTAGTCTGGCAATACCTGAAAATTTTGATAAGTGCATAGTAAAATTATTGAAGGATTTAAATTGTTCTGAAGCATATTAAGGTTCCCAAGAAATTTATTAAATAAACCTTCGGCAAAATCCTTATGTGCATTAGAGCAATCATGGCGTACATGATTTATTTTTGTGTCAATTACAATTGGTGCACTATGTATCTTGCTAGACCCGCGAGTATAACAATGTGCTATAGAGATATAGTTTTATTCATATTTGAAGATATTGAAATACTATTAGTATTATACTACAAAAGGAATCCTTGATATATATTTATTTATTCTAAAAAATATTGTCAAGGTTTTGCTGGTTATGCAAATACAGGTATTTTCTGAAGTCCGTTCTTTAAATAATATATTTGTATGTGAGGGTACTGCCATATTATTACTTCACAAGGCAGTTAATTGTTAATACTTATACAAGTCATGTCAATATATTAGCAACTGATAAAGCAAGTGACTGAACATACAATATATGTGTGACTTTTCTTCAAAAGAGAGGATTCCAACAATAGTGAAAGCGATGATATTTGTTATATCAATTGAAAGAAGCATATATTTAAGGAGACAAAATAAAGCATATGTTTCATCAAAGTTTTTTATCCCATTGAGTTTTTCTGACAAGGTTTTTAATGAGGTAGTAAATAATGCGTATTATAAAATATGTGTACTCTTTTTCCTTTATTAAGATTTTTTTATAGGATTTTTTAACGAGAAATATTATTTGTGGATATCCAAGGGGGTATTATAAAGTAATATTTTATAGATGTCCGCTAATCAAATATAACTCCCACAACTTTTTTTGTTATATAGATAATACCCATTACTTCTCACCATTATAGTTGTAACTCACACACCTCTATAACCTCTGTCACACCTCTTTTTTTATGCTACACCTGCAAGGGCATAAATGAGTTTTTTCTATTAAAGGACAATCAGAACATGATTTATTATTTAATTTCAGAGTCGCCACTTGGGAGATTTATGGTGTCCCAAGTCACCGGTTTGAATCCCGAATTGAGGAAAAAATTGACTCTGTATTACAGTCCGCTAACCAGAAATCCGGATAAGGAATTCTGTTAACCCGGGAGAATGTGTTAGGCATTCTAGAGTTCCGTGGTTCTAGCACGGTCGTTCAACTGTTATATTTGGATTAAATTATCTGATTTTTAATATATGTTTTTGCCTATATACTTTTAACTTTGAACCATTTTTTATTATTTTAATGAGAATTGTAACATCGTGAAAATGCATCTCGAACCAAGTCGCACCAGTGGACCAATGGTTGTCGACACATTTCAACTCTGTTGAGATTTGGATTTGGGTTGCATGAAATGCGCGCCCGAATTTGGGAAGGTAAAATTATTAAAGACGTGCCTAAAGAGACTAACGCCTTATTATTTTGGGAAAAGCCATGAAATTCGCTAAACAGCCCATCCCGAAAGCTAAGTATTTAATATATACATCTATTAAGGGCCCAACAAATCGCATTTTTATCTGGAGAGGCTCGTCTCATTTGTTTTAAAAGGACGATCCTAAAGTGACTACATTTTTCTATTTTTCGTCTCTAGTAATAAGAATAGGTCCTAATTAATTACATGCTTATAAGTTCGGGCCTCTTATTAGTTATTAGATGGAAGCAAACGCAAACGAAAAATTACATTCGAGCTCGCATAAAGGGAGACTGATTCGTGCCCTATTCTATAAGTGAATATTACTAAAGCTGAAATTATAAATACCATACGAGATTGACAAAAATATTAAAACAAACTAATCATTCTCTAATTAATTTAAATCAACAATATTAGATGAATTGAACCGTTGGAATTAACTATGTATAATACAAAAGCCACTTTTTGAACTTTTTTTTTTACAACTTGTTGAAAAATACATCAACACTTACAAATCGACATCATGCTAACGTTCATCACTAACATTAGTTATTAACATTATTCCAATTTCTATTTAAAATGATGTTATTTACTCAAATGACCTCGCAATTTCAGAACTAGACACATTAAACCAACATGCTCATTTCCATTTGAACTATTTGAACCTGTAAACTATTTGAAATAATTTTATGACTAGCTGGAAATGCATTAACTACACTATATTTCATATCTAGTAATCACCAACTAAGATTAATTACAATGGATATTCACATGTTTGTAAATATAGATTCAACGGTCCAATTTATACACTTATCAGTCAGTTGCAAGTAAAAATGCTACTCAATATCTAGTTAAATATGTGAAAGAATTCAAAAGGAAACTTGACAACGTTTTATTTTATCTCCAACTTCAGGTTTACATTAGTGCATGATTTAAGAGTGTGTACCTGAATAATGGTAAATAGAAGGAGGAGGAGTAGTTAGTAGTAGCAGATAACACAACAACAACACATCAATTCTACCCTTGTATATCATTATATCCAGAGTGTATATCGAGTGTATACCGCTCTCTCCTCTCCCTTCTTTTTCTTCTCCTCTATTTTTCCTCTCTATTTATTTCCTCCTCCCTTCTTCCTAAATTTTGTCTTCTATTTATAACAAAATTTTTGAAAATTTTCAGATTTGTTTTAATATTTTAAATCCCACTTACATATTGCTTTTATTTTTTAGAAAAAGAAATCCCACCTATATTTACTTTTATTTTTAAAATTCAAACTTTAATTACTTTTATTTTTTTAATTTTCCACTTTCTTTTATTTTTTAAAAGAAAAGTCACTTTCTTTTACTTTTCTTTTAAAAATTCAACTTTCTTTCCTTTTTTAATTATTTAAAACCAACCGAAATAATAATAAAAATTTAATATTTTCGAATTATTTAAAAAAATTTAAAATAATATTAATAGTAATAATTGACATTTTAAAATTTATATTTATATCTTATATATATATAAAAATGAAACACAAACTAAAATACATGTCACACCTCCCTTTTTACTACCCCACTTTGGAAAATAAGCAATATAAATACGCTCGTAGGGTATACCTCGACGCTCAGATATCCGAAACGGATAAAATAACGTAAGGGAAGGAGTTTTTCCAATTAAAGGACAATCGGTTCGGGATTTTATTGAGATTAATCAGAGTCGCCACTTGAGAAAATAATGGTGTCCCAAGTCACCGGTTAATCCCGAATCCGAGGAAATTGACTCTTTTATTAATGTCCGCGAAACAAAGATCTGGATAAGGAACCCTGTTAATCCGGGAGAAGGTGTTAGGCATTCCCGGGTTCCGTGGTTTTAGCACGGTCGCTCAATTGTCGTTCCCGACTTTTGTTTGACTTAATCACAGATTTTAACAACATATAGTACTTTTTACATTAAGTAGTATTTTTATGGAATTTGCGGCATTGCGAAAACACGCCTCGAGTCATACCGCAACCAGTACGCCTATGACTTTCGGTGTATTTCAGCTTTGCCGAGATTTGGATTTGAGTCGCACCAAGTGCACACTCATTTAATGGAAGGTATATGAAAATCGTGCCCTAAAGTAGTCTATCGGCTGTTAACTTTGGGAAGGACCGTAAAATTTACTAAACGGTCCTTCCGAGTCTAAATTTTCATTACAATTATTTGAGGGCCCCGCAATTGTGTATTTAGTGTGGCGAGGCTCATCTCATTATTATTAGAGGCCAATCCTAACATGACTATATTTTCTATTTATTTCATCTATTGGTTTTAAATCGAAATGGAATTTACTTCTCATAATTGACAGTCCGAATGAATGAATTGGACTATCTATTCCAGATTTAGGCCATTTGTAATAACAATCACGGCCGAATTTAAAAGTTGTTTGCTATACCAGATTAATATTTAGGCTTTGGGCGTCCAACATATAAGTGTGAATTTTTCAACTATTATTCAATCTTATGAAATTGCCCAGGCACGACCAATATACGTAAACATACAGGCACGACCAACATTCTTATAATAATTCTTATGAAATTGAGTGTGAAATATAACAATAGCATCAATTTATAGTAGCGTTTTCCTGTAACCAAGACACTGATTGAGTCCTTTTCAATAACATTAATAATTCAATTCAAGGATGAAGCACAAACTAAATCTAAATGAACTAATCCAAACTATCTAGTAGCAGTAAATAACAAATTAATTAACTAACTGTTCTGGGATAAAAGTCTAATTATGTATTCGTCCAAAATTTAATTCAAATCATGACTAATGAAATAACTGTCAAGCACAATGTCAAAATCCTTAACTATTCAAAATGACAGTAGCCGGATTCACTGTCCAGTTATAAATAAAACTATAAATTCATAACTCGTAATCTAAATTCATAACAAACATCTTCAATCCACGGCAAATTTACAAACTAAAAAAAAACTAGTAAAAGTAGAAGAAATCAATAAGTGAAAAAGTCAGCACTTCAATTTATTTCCATAAGCTTGGAGATACAATGTGTACCTCTAATACAAAATCAGAAGATGAAGAAGTCAGCCTTAGCAGTGATGGAGACAACGATAATCAACAGCAACAGTGATTCAGTGATCAACCAATCATCTAACCCAGGAAACAGTTTCCGAAATTCCAAATTGTTTAAAAAATCAGAATTCACACTCAAGCTAAAGTTCTTCACTGATTTGTGATTACTTCTTATTGTTTTTGGATTTTTGGGTGTGTATTTGAAAGTAAAATAGAAGAAAAATGAATCTGAAATGTTAATTTCAGATCTGAAATTTAACAAGTATTTTTTGGATTTTTTCTAGGGTTCATATGACTCAATATGCTAAAAAGACTCTAAAATCAGAAGGAACCCCTTTTCAGCCCCTTTTAGGGTGTATTTATAGCTAGGCTAAGGGCTGAAACTTGGGGAGAAAGTATGGGATTAAAATCCCAACTTTCCCCCTCTTAAAATTATAAAATATACACTAAGGTCCTTAATTCTGTTACCAGAAACCCGTCCAGCATGTGCTGGAAGGTTCTAAAGATTCCTTTTTATGAGTTTTTACCAATGTAGCCCTAAGGGTTTGGGATTTTTACTGATTTTCCTTTTTAGGGAGACCATTATACCCTTAAATCTCTGCAAAATTGCAGAAATCAGGGGTACAAATAACTCCCTTACCCTCTTATGTTCTAAACTATTCACCAAAATACTATTTCAAGTTCCCTATATGCCCTTAAAGGTTTTGCTGATTTACCAGACCTGCCTAGGTCAAGTTTCAGCCTCTTTTGAACTTATTTAAATAATAGCCAGCCCTTGCATTGGTATTTAAGAGCTGGCCAATTCTACTTTAAAGAACTATTTCAAATCTAGCCTTTTTTAATTAGTTCCAGTTAATTAGGACCAATTTCATTTCAATTTAAAAACTAATTGCAGGGCTAGCCTGCTTTATTAACTCTTTAAAATCTATCCAGTCTCAAGTTGAGACTTGGATAATTACTGAACAATTAGGCCCAAAACATTTGCAGATTTAGCCTTTTTAATGTTCGGGGCTCAATATAAAGCCTGGGCCAGTCTGCATTTGCAGACTTAGCCATTTTGCACAACCTGCCACTTTTAAAGGTGGACTGTGTGTTAGGGCCTTATAGAGTTGGTCAACCTTTTGCAAGGTTGACCACTCTTAGGCCAATTATTGCTTAATAACCTATTTGACGGAACACAGGCTGGGCTAAGGTCTTTGCAGACCTAGCCACCTGTAATTCAGGGCTCAAATCAAGCCTCGGCAAGTCTGAACTTGCAGACTTAGCCAGTTATTACACAACTAACCAACTTTTAAGTGTTGGTCAGTGTGAGGGACCTAACAGAGTAGGTCAATTGCAAAATTGACCACTCTGATCACTTATTTAACTTGTGACCTATTTTTGTAATTTTTAGTTTTAACCTATTTCAAAACTAACCATTTTATGAAGACTAACACTAACAGCTATAACCAATTCCCCTAAAGTATAATAGGCACTTAACAGTGTTCATACTAACAACAAACTATTGCAAACTCAGTCATTTCAACATACAATTGCACACATGGTCACATGAAACCAAGCAATGTTCATCGGTCAATTAAAACTCAGAAGGGAAGTTTGATAATGATGAATTTTAATTAATCAACTCTCATGACTCAATTTCATGCATCAAAGTGTTAATTAACATCAAACAGACTTAATTACAACCAATTTATGTTAGATAATTCAATGAAAAACCCAGAATACTTAAAGTTCATGGTCATAGACTCATAGAGGCTAAATCTTACAAAACAGTCAAGAGAAATGGAGCATAGCCTATATCAAACGCAAGAACAATGGATCTAACAGAATAACATGAGAATGATATCAACTAGATCCCCCTAAATCTAGAACTTTTCCAAATGCCAACCATGATGAGGATGAAGAACAGGAGAACATGGATAAACAGTGAAGAAGAAACCTAAAACTATCATATGAAAGTGGCATAAAGGAGCACAGTCACATAACTCAGATTTCAGGGGTCCAATTTTAAACATACTATCTAACAGGGGAAGATAACAGAAGAGATACCATGAACTACCACAAGAAGTCTTAACAGAGGAGGTGAATCAAATAATTAAACCTGGTACTAAGATTAAACATGCTCAGAGACAGAAAAGGACAGTCCAGAGATTACGAAACTCAACTAAAACAACTTAATATAAAGATAAGAATCAAACCAGTGTTAGAACTTAGACATGCAGAACAATAGAAGGGAAATTAGTCAAGATCCACAACAGATGAGTTTTTAACTCAGGGAGACAAATCATGATTTGAAACAGATGAACAGGAGAACAAACATGGCTAAACATTTAAAGAAACACAAGAGCAGAACAAGTCATGCATTTCATTCAAATCAAAAAGACGAAGAAGGATATATTCTTGAGCTTTAGAAGGAAAGGTCATGATAGGCAGAGTATAAAGACCAAATCAAAACAAGAAAAACAAGGTTAACAATACCCTAATACTAACAAGTGAAACACAAAATCAGAGAAGACATAAGAAGCATGCAAAAAACAAAGAAAACATAGATCAAACAAGAACAAGCAAATAGAACAAGAAAAGGGGAAGGTACTTAGCTTGGCGGGGTCTGTCCCCCAAGCTTTCCTATTCCTTTTCTTTCTTATTCACTCACGGACTCCCTTCAGACCCTTTTCCTTGTTTCTTTTTCTTTATTCCTTTTTTTTTTCATTTTTCTCTTCTGTTTTTCCTTTTAGGCTTAAAGATGAAGCCTTTATGAGTTTTGAGTTGCAGAGGGGTGTTTGGGAGAGTAAAAGACAAAGTCTTGAAGAGGGGTTTGGTTTTGAGTCGCCGGAGTTAGGGTTTCGGCGACCTTCTCTTGGATATTCGACAAAGTCCGGGGAGATTCAAGGGTCATGGGTGGCATGGTTGAATAGATCAGGGAAAGGGGGTTCGAACGGCATTGGTTTGGTAATGGTTCTCGTTGTTTGGTGATCACCGGCGAAGCTCCGGCGACTGGTGCTTTAGAAGAAAGGGCCTGTTTTTTCTGGGGCTTTGATGTAGAAGAAGGAGAAGAAGGGAGAAAAGAAAAGAGAATGGAGTAAAAAGGCCGGCGACCACCGTGGGAGGTGGTGGCCGCCATGGCCGTTTAGCGTTCGAACAAGGTTAACGAAGAAGGAACGGGAGAGAGGAGAAGGGCTTGGGGGCGGCTAGGTTAGGGAAATATGTATAATGCGAAAATTTTTCAGACAAAAGCCTTATATAGGTCACATGTCTGAGGTAATCCAGGCCGTCCATCTGATGGAGATCAACGGCTCTCAATAGCGTTACTGAAACGACGTCGTTCCGTTACTAAAGAGACCAATGGTCTCTTCCGTTAGATCAATTCTTTACGGACGGCTGAGATTAACCCACTCAAAATCAATTACCTAATTAAATCTGCCCTTTTATCTCAACCGTCGGATAACACAAATGAGCGGCTGAGATTTTGCTAATTCAAAGACTTGGACCGGAACAATTGGGCATGCACATTGGGTTATTTAATTCAGATCTTTTGGCCCAGAACAATTATACCCAAACTATTTTTGTATTTTTTCTGATTTTAATGATTTTTATGTATTTTCTTTTGTACTTTTTTTTCTTTTCTTTTATGGAATATTATAAAAACTTACTCTCCTACTTATTCTAATTACCTAATATTTTTTGTAATTTTTTTACTATTTTTCTCTAATTTCCGCTATTTATACTATTTTTGCTAATTTCCTTCTTAAAATTAATAACGTTAAACAAAGTAATTACCTAGCCTAATTGTTTTTAATTTTTCTCTAATCTTTATTTATTCAAATACACAAAGTGTAGCTAATTTCAACTAAAGCAAGTAATTGCACTCAAAAATATATTTATTTTAATTTTGGAATTATTTGCCCGGTGTAAAAATCATGTGCTCACAATACATAGATTGAAAAATTCAAATACAGTAAAAAATTAGGTGTTCACAACCTCCCCGTGATTTTTTTTTCTCATGTTCTCAATAGTTAATACCATATTTATATCATCCCTTTTCATAGCATGTAGGAGTCTTCCAACCTATATAGTATCTGATCCTATATGATACTAATGCGTAGAATGCAGTAAAGACTGAATGTAAAGAAGGCATGAGATTTTCTACGTGAAAAAATTCCACACAAGGGGATCAAAAAAATTACGACCTACACATGTAGGCTTTTAAACTCACTAACTTATAATCTACCTATTACAAGCCACTTTACAATACTTCTGATTGCTAAGGCTTCAAACTAACTTGTATTACACCACCACAAGCCATTCTATAAATCTCCTAGTTCTAGAGAATTTAACTTATGACTACTACTAGTCACAACATAAACTCTAAAGTTTACGAATTTTGTTTGTTCCTAAAACAGTGCTTCTAAGAAAGCAAACTAGGAATTTTAATGTATAGCAATTAACAAGATTACAACACAACTATGGACAAACAATCGACTTTGCTGGAAACTGATCCTCAGTGGAGTTGTCTTCTTATTGTTGACGCACCAATGACTTCAATGCAGATCAATACTTCTTTTTGCTTGAGAGAATATCACTGAATGCACGAACCAATATGTATCGTGCACCAAGTTGTTTTTATCACAAAAGATATTACCATGGGTAGTGATGTCAACTCCTGGTGTATTTCTTCTCAGTGAGAAGTGACTGCTGCACTATCTGCACAACCACTTTTGGACAGGTGCGCTCCAGCTGGACTTTGTGCTCCCATCAGCACATACCAAAGAACCAGGTCCTAATACTTCTGTCACGATATACCAATGGACCAGGTCTTAGTTGTGTTTCTCTCATGTATCAATTGCTTGGTGGACATTTGTGCACTCATCTTGTACTTTTGTCAGAGAACTCCAAAGGAGCTCTTTATTTTGAATGTGTACAGTGACTGACTTGTGCTTCTATCGGAGAACTCTAAGGGACCATGTCATTAGGTCTGTGTTGTGTTTCTCCATGTGATCCTGCCTAAGGTAGCCTCTGAACAATTTACATGAACTATGTATCCTATGGGCCAAGATTCTCTATCTGGTTTTGTTAATCAAAACATAGAAAACATAAGGCTTGGTTATTAAAAGCCCATTACGTTTGTATTACCCCAATGTCATCTTACAAATAGAGTGTTTGACCATCACATTATACGCACTTGGAAAACACTTGAAGAAATAAGAATCTGTCGCCTCTTTCTCTCTATATTTTTTTTATATTTGCTTATTACATATTATTACTTTGAGTTAAGTTTCTTAAAATATATATATATATATATATATATATATATATAATCTAATACTCCCTCCGTTTCAATTTATGTGAACCAATTTGACTGGGCACGGAGTTTAAGAAAAGAGAGAAGACTTTTGATCTTGTGGTGTAAAATGAGGCACCTTTATTTGTGTGGCTATAAATCATTGCATAAAGGTAAATTGTTTCCAAATAAGGAAAGAGGTCATTCTTTTTGGCACGGACTAAAAAAGAAATAGGTTCACATAAATTGAAACGGAGGGAGTATGTTCAAACTAATCAAATCACAGTTTGTCAAGTTGAATTTACTTTATTAATTTCATAAAGACTTTTATTAGGTAAACACTAGTAGAATATTTTACCCGGTCCACACACTAGATTGTATGCCATATCAAGAATGAATGAAGTATTTTGGGGCGAGAGACAGACATGGCTGCTACTGCTGCTACATCCTTATCTCTCTCCTTTCTTCCTAAGCCTAACCCATCTCTTTTCTTCTCCAAAAATGTCTCCCACATTTCACTACTTAGAAAATTCCACTCTCACAAGATTCACAATCTACCATTAATTTCCTCCACAAACAATATCCAAAATTCTTGGAAAATTTCCGCTATTTCTGCGAATTTCTTGCTATCAGAAGCAAACCCACCAGCTGAAATCACCGAACAAATAGTATCTACAGCTGAAACTACAGACCAAATAGTTTCTTCTACCAGTGACGATGGAGTGTCAACCATCATATCAGCTCTCCTTTTCGTTGCCTTCGTTGGCTTATCCATTCTCACTATTGGGGTAATTAATTAGTATAAGTTTCTTAATTTTTCTATAATAGTTGAAATCATGGTTGTTGTTAATTGTGCATTCTTTGTGTTGATAAGGTTATATATATAGCCGTAACAGATTTCTTGACGAAAAGGGAAAAGGAGAAGTTTGAGAAAGAAGAGGCAGCTAAGAAAAAGAAGAGTGGTCGCAAGGGCAAAATTGTAGCTAGATCAGCTAGAGCTGGACCTAAAGGCTTTGGTCAAAAGCTGGAGGAACCTGATGATAATGACGACTAATATTATTTACTGTAAGCTTTGAACACTTTGTTTTTTCTTAATTGTGAAAGGACTAACTGTATCTGGAGTTTTGAACTTTAGGGAAACCTATATATTTGTTGTTTGATAATTTGTGTCAAAGGAAATATATGCGAGCTGTTCTAACTGTTTTGTGCTACTTGATAGAACAACTACCTGGTCTATGTTTGCCGCAAATGTGTGTCTGTGTTTTGGGCTATGATGCACGGACTCTTCAAAATGTAGCCACACCCGTGTCGGATCCTTCAAAAATGCACTATTTTTGGAGGATTCGGCACGTATCGGGCCACATTTTCGGAGAGTCAGAGCAACATAGGTTTTGGGTGTATTATCCAGTGTACTAAATTTACTTCACAGTGTTATTAGAAACTGATACTGTCACTTGCAATTAGTTGTCATTTGAAGTTCTCCTGAGTTCAAGATATGTGATGTGGCTGGGCTGGTTGATTTATATGATTGGGAAGTATTTCCTAACCATTAGACTTCTCCAGTTTTCGTCTCTTAAAGTTTGCGACTTTTGAATTTACATTACCTTATCAGATATAAATTAAAATAAAGAGGTTTCAGATTATTTTACAGTTCAAGTATTAAAAAACGCATCAACAACCCAATTAGAGCCTATTCACTTGAGAATTGATAGTAAGAAGATGAGGGATTACACATATCTCAGCAGACTCTGTAGCCACTCTTCTTATTCTTGATTTGTTTCATTTCTTCATTTTCGTTCCAAATTTTGTGAATTTTATTTTGCTTGCTGATTTATTATGCCTTTGTTCTTTTCTAAGTACCATTTTCTTCAGTAATGTGTGAATTCTGTTGATGTGCATTGTTGATACTTCTGCTTAGACTCTTTATTTTGATATCCATTTTGAACCCTTTCATCCGTTTGGATTCTTGCTTTTGTAGTAAAGGAGAATTTCTAAAGTTCTTGACACTTGAACATATCCGTCCTCATTTTTCACCTTGCCTTGAAGTTTGTCATACAAGTTGGAAGGCCCTCTACTCTCAAGTCCGAAGAAGTTAAAGATCGGAAAAGAACAGTTCCTTTCACGTTAAGTATCAAATAAATAGACAAAGAACAAGGTAGTTGCGCGTTTTGACAGTTTTCCTTCTAGAAGAAAGAAGATATCTTTTGAATCTTAATGTGGATTTGGTTATTATTTAGAAATGTTATTCATTCAGTCTGTAGGCATTTCTGTTTAGCTCTGTCTATGTCCATTTTTTGCCGACTCCAAATGGTGGCCAGTGTAAAGTTGTACTATAATGATGTAACTCTTGGAGATCCTTCTTTTCAAATTATGGAGTAGAGGTCAAATAAATTGGATGCTTTACAAAGGGAAATTGTGTCCCAATGGATTCAAACGTGAGAGTAGAGCTTTTTATGAGCATTGCTTGAGAAATGACGACAAATAACAAGATTTCATTTAAGCAGTTGTTCATATGAGGTGATTTATGTTATTTGTTTTGTTCACTTCATTTTCTGCATTTCTTATTGTTCATATGAGGTGATTTATTTTTGTAGAATTCACAACGGGACAATGCTCTTATAATCGGTTCTGAACTTCTGATCTACTAAATTACAATCTGGGCTAGGACTCACTCAAAGAATTGATGTTTAGTGAATGAATGTTATGTGTTCTTTTATAGACTGATTTTTCTATCATATCTTGTCGAGAATTTTGGTACTTATACTTCTCTGTTGATTGTTACTTGTTACAGTACTGGAGATGTAATGGCAAATGCAGAATCTAAGAAGCAGTTAGAGAGAATGCATCAGAACCATCGAAGAAGAGAGTAGTAGTGGTTGGAACAGGATGGGCTGACCAGTGCGAGCTTCCTAAAAATCTTGATATTTATTCCTATGTATAACTATCATTCTTTAATTTGAGAGTAAAGAGCTCGTTTGTTGATCACGCCCAACTCTAGTCCTAAAAAGCATAAGTGGTCGGTGCAAATATAATCCAGTCTAAAAGTAGGGAGTCGAATCCCACAGAGAATTAATGTTTAGCTACAACTCTTCACTATCACCAAGAAGACAAGCTTGGACAATTCTTAATACATAGATATTCAGATTCTTGTTTTTAACTAATTAACTAACAAATTAAAATAGTAAATTAACAACTAAAGATACTAAGGGTTAGAGACAAGATTAAGGAGGTCTAGAGTTATAATTTTTTCAATTGTTGGAATCAATCTCGCTATATTTTTTATAAATTCGCCTTAAGTATTTTTTTACCGATCATGAGTGTTCTAATTGATGTAACTCTCTCCCGAGTAATTATCACAATTTACTAGATATATTCTTCTGGATTACGCTAGCTGCCACTAAGTACGGCTTATTCGGATCGCACCCAAGGTTTCTTTATCCCTAATCCCACCTTTGAACCCTCCATATTGATCCCTCATATACGTTAGGAGTGATGTTGTTTAACAACTACCTAAATATGCACCCTCTCCCGAGTAATTCATACTAAATAGGCACAATCAATTGATAGCTCTCCAACCAACCACAATAATAATGTAGTTGAACAACGAGAAAATATTACAGCAAATCTATATCAACGTAATAGGAAAATCATCCTCCAAAAGGTTACACCAAAACCCTAGATAACAAATTAGCTATTCATAATGGTATGCAAAACTATAATACTAGAATTCATAACCAATAATGAAAAATAGGAAGAAGAAAGTGAAAAACTCATAGAAGAATTCTCCGCCTTGCTCCTAGTCTGTTCTTGCCTCCTTAGGTTGAATCACCTCTCAAATCTGTCTTATCTCGATCTCTCCTAAAAAGTGGCATTTTTAGGTCTATTTATATGCATAGGAAAAGACCTAAACGTGTAAGCCAAGTCCTAGTCAAACCAGGAGACGAATAAGGTCTTCAAAACTCGGACTGGACCTGGCCTCGCCAGGCTAAAGCTAGGTCGAGCCTGGCCTTAAGCTGGCCTCGCCAGGCTAAAGCCTGGTCCAACCTGACTTTTGACGGGCCTCTCCTTTTCATTGTTATCGCACACACTTTCAATATTTAAGTATCCACTTTTCTCTACTATCATCTCCAAATTATCCACACATAAAATAGACTTCATTACGTGTAAATGAAGTGTAATTTATCATTAAAGATTGTAAAGTGAGCCGAGATGAACTCTTCCTTACATCGATCCGATGAACCAATGGGCGATGACAGCCTTATGACATATTGGATTTGCCTTACTTTTAGGTGGTTGATGACGTGATGGTTTGTTGACTCGGCGATCGTATTCAGCCTTTCCCTTTTTTTTGTATCCCTTAGCTTCGTATGGGCTAGGTTTGCGGACCTTCATGGGATTTGCGTGCTGAGCGTTGTCTTCCTTTGTAAGCTTTGCAGAGAGACTTGATTGTGACTTCTGTTTCTATGCAGTATCGTGCTCTGGATTAGCACGTGAGGTTCACTCACCATTCTTTTTAAGTGAGTGATTACGTTTTCGGATTTTGATTTGAAGGATACTATGAACATTGACTAAGAAATCCCACAGATGATGCCAAATTGTTTGACCAAAAGATATTGAAACTTATTAAATCATTCAATGAAGATGAATGTGTAAATCTTAGTCAAGCATAATAAGTTTCAGACTTATCACTAAAGTAGAAGACATATAATGATATAAAGTAGGAGAAATCAATCTTATTGAGTTTTCTTTCCCACAAATCGGTATGGAGTATTATTTTATATCATATTTTTGGATTCCCCCCCCCCACCCCTCCGGAGGTATTGAAATTCTTTGTATTATATAGAGAATTATTGAATTGTAAAAGGAATGAAAAAGGAAGAAGCCCCCCCTCCCCCTCTCTGGAGGTTCTCCCTCTCTATATATAACTATGAAATCTGTTGTATTCATAGATGGAGATATTTCTGTACCACGACCGTTAGCGATGTTCCCCTGAGTGTGATTTCTTAATCGTAGCAAATACCAGAGGTACGTGATTTGGAGCAAATTATGGCAGCTTGTGTTGTCCCACCGTTGGGCGGGATTCCAATTGGGTCTTGTCCAATACAAACAGCCTCATCCTGTTCAACCACAATTAGTGAAAAAGATATTTTCCTATAGGTATCGCCTTTCAATTGCGACATGTTTTAGGTTTTCTTATATATTATCTATTTAAATTTATTAACTATAAGTCTCGTATACATGAAGTGTAAGAATGTTTTTCTCGTGATACATATAGGAACGAGCGAAATAAATTGATGGGAGTTAAACCACTAAAAAAATTTAGTTAAGCGAACTTGTTAGAATCACTTCTGGAGCTCTCGATTATTGGCATAAAATTGCCCTAGTTGTTTAGTCTAGTCTTGTAGTAAAAAGCACGTCATAATATTAGGATTTGAATCTACCGCAAATCTAATATTTGGTTGAGTTTGTTGAAGTGATGCAATAACAGTTGGAAACTAAGGCTATGTGTTAGTTGACAAGTAGTGAATTTAGCTAATTGTTAGTTGTTAATAGTTAGTTATAACAGAGTTAGGAAGTTTGTTAGTGGTAATTAAGAGGAGTTAGTTAGTTGTATATATATACACATGTATATATCATTGAAACTCACTTCACTTTTGTAATTAGATGAGTTCTCTCTCAATACACAGAGATTACAACAGATCCAGAAGCTTCCATTCACAATCTTCATTTTCTTTCTTCATAGTTAAGATTAACCACCAGTCAACAATGGTAGATTTAATATGGTATCAGAGCTGAGAGAATCGATCAGAGTTGTGAAAATCTAGCTTTAAGAGTTGTTTTGTGAAATTGTTGAGAGAATTTCTTCGATCGTTCTTCGTCTTCTTCAGATTTCCATTTTCCGAGCGGATCGATAATGGTGGAGATGAACATTGACAATCCACGACATCCGTTGTGTCTACAATCTTCAGATGTACCGGAAAATATGATAATTTATGTTCGATTGACTAGGAGCGATAATTATTCGGTCTGGAGCAGAGCAATGAAGATTGCGTTAAGAGCTAAGACAAAACTAGGGTTCATAGATAGTACGTGCACCAAGGATCAATTCACTACTGATTTAGGCGAGGATTGGGAACATGTTAATGCTACAGTACTGACTTGGATAATGAACAATGTCTCGCCGGAGCTGGTGAACGGGCTAGTATATGCCAGCAATTCTCATGAAGTTTGGACTGATTTGCAGGATCGTTTTGTCAAGATCAATGGATCAAGGATCTATAATCTTCAACAAGAAATTGCTACAATCTCTCAAGGTACTTCTAGTATATCTGCTTATCATTCTAAACTTAAGCTATTGTGAGACGAGTATAGTGCATTTATTCCCACTCTGCTGTGATTCCTGAAACAAGAAACTTCATAACACATCTAGAATAGCAAAAAAAAATCAATTTTAATAGGATTAAACGATAGCTTTAGTGGCACATCAGAATTCAAATGCTACATGTCACCATCACCAAGTGTAAGTCATGCTTATGCTATGTTGATTAATGAAGAGAATGAAAGAAAGGTCCATATGACCAGTAAACCTATGAATGAGGTGAATGATCCTACTGCTTTAGTGAGTGTAAGAGACAATTCACAGAAGTTCAAAAGATATGGTAACCTATATTATGAGTATTGCAGAACCAAGGGTCACATTAAAGACACTTGTTACAAATTGGTGGGCTATCCACCTGGTTTCAAGGGAAAAAAGAAGCAGGACTGTAGACAAGTCAATGCAGCCATAGGTGATGGATTTCATGCTAAGGATGATGTGCTCCAAGCCACCATAACTGCAGATCCCAATATGGCAAGACAAGGAATGCACAACTACTTTACTGATGAGCAATGCAACCAGATAATAAAGCTGTTAAATCAGGACAAGGGAGAAGAGTTTGCAGCTAATATGGTAGGTAACATTGATGCTCAATTGGATCAAACGTGTGATGCTCCTTTGATCATTGATACTGGAGAAACAAATCATATGACTTCAAACATTAACCTGCTGAATGACATAACTAAATTGCCTAACACCAAAATAGGTAATGTTCATATGCCAAATGGTAAAATAGTACCAGTTATGTACCAAGGAAAGTGTATAATCACAGCCACAGGTGGTGAATCAATTCAGAATGTTTTGTATGTGACCGACTTCAAGTACAACTTACTATCAGTCTTAAAATTGAATAAAGAGTTGTTTTGATCAGCACTTTTCTTTCCATCATTCTATGTATTCCAGGACCTATGCATTGGGAAGGTGAGGGGGATTGGTAAAGAAAAGTGTGGCCTTTACTTGTTGTTACCAGATAGATCAGGTGCAAATAAGCTCAAGCAACAAATTAGAGGTTGTTTGGCAGAATATGCTAACATCAGATAATAATATTTGGTATAGAAGGCTAGGACATGTACCAGCAAGAGTGATGAGATAACTGGCATTCATGAATCACAAGATTCTTACAAATTGCAACTTCAATACATGCACTATATGTTTATTAGCAAGACAAACTAATAAACCTTTTCCCCTCAGTACAACTCGAGTAGAAGTAATTTTTCAGCTAGTACATGTAGACATCTAGGGACCTTACAAAGTGCCTACCTCTAATGGAAATAGATATTTTTTGATACTTGTAGATGATAACTCTAAGATGCTTTGGGTGTTCTTAATGAAATTGAAAAGTGATACTCTTGTGCTTCTGAATTTTTTTATCAAGATGGTGAATGTACAATTTAACCACAATGTTAAATGCCTTAGAACTGATAATGGAGCTGAGTTTTTTAGCTCTGAATGTACATCTTTTTTATCAGACAATGGGATACTACATCAAAGTATTTATCCACACACTCCACAATAAAATGGAGTGGTGGAAAGGAGACATAAGCATATCTCAGAGGTGGCAAGGGCACTAAGGTTCCAAGGTGGTATACCACTACATTTCTGGGGAGACTCTGTTCTAGCTGTTATGTATATGATAAATAGATTGTCATCCTCTGTACTAGGTGGAAAATCACCATATGAGGGTTTTCACAAATCACCACCTTCACTACTGCACTTGAGGGTCATTGGGTGCATTTGTTTTGTTACAGTTACCAGGCGACAAGATAAACTTCTGCCTAGGGCAGTAGCAACAGTCCATATGGGATATTCCACATCTCAAAAGGGGTACATATTATACAGTCTCAACGAAAAAGTTCTTTGTCAGCAAATATGTTACATTTAGAGAGGATGTGTTCCCATTCCTGATGATGAAATAGGGCAAAGTACCTCCATTATTTCTTGAAGCAAATAGATACTATGCAACTTAACAACATGCAGCTCCAAAATAACATGCCATTGCTCAGGATATGCAGCCTCCTAATCAGGACCTGGATCAACTACAAGCTGAATATGATGCTACAATACCTCAGTTGGCTGACTTACCTAGCAATGATGTTGAGGAGGTTCAAACCACTGAGATAGCACATGAGAAAACATCATATATGCAGCCCAGAATAACCAGCAGAGGTTCTTAACCACCAATATGGGCCAAAGATTACTTATGTCCAACTACGAAACCTTCCTCTTCTACCTATCAATATCATATGTCCAGCTACATGAGGTATGACTCACTAAGCAATGCTTATCAGAGTTATCATACTACAGTGATAGCAGATGTTAAACCTACATCATACCATCAAGCAATAAAGGATTATAAGTGGATAAATGCTATGCAAACTGAAAGTGATGCACTAGTCAGCAACAACACATGTGAGGTGGTTCCTATTCCTAAAGGCAAGGTTCTTACTGGCTGCAAGTGGGTATAAAAAATTAAGCATAAATCAGATGGAACAATAGAAAGGTACAAAGCTAGATTAGTTGCAAAAGGTTACAATCAACAAGAGGAGTTAGACTATCAAGAAACATTCTCTCTTGTGGTTAAAATAATAACCATCATGACTGACATTGCCTTAGCAGCCATGCATCAGTGGCCATTATTTCAGATAGATGTTCACAATGCCTTCCTCCAAGGTAACCTTGAGGAGAAGTATACATGCAACTGCCTCATGGATTTTGTAGCCAAGGGGGGAATACAAGGTGTAGACTACTTAATCCTTATATGGCCTCAAACAAGCTTCTAGACAGTGGATCTCACTAATGCACTCCTACAAGCTGGTTTCAAACAAAGCAAACATGATCATTCCCTATTCATCTCGAAGAAACACAACAGACAAGTTATAATACTTGTATATGTGGATGACCTTCTTATTACAGGTGATGATGCTGGTCTCATTCATGAAGCCAAGAACACTCTACAAAATGTCTTTAAGATAAATGACCTAGGAACTCTGAAATACTTTCTAGGAATAAAGATGTGCAGGTCACAACATGGAATCTTGCTTTGCTAAAGAAAATATTCCCTGGAGCTGATTGCAGAGCTAGGATTATCAGGTTCCAAGCATGCCTTAACTCCAATGGAGCTGAACAAGATACTTACCACCGCTGAATATGATTAGCATTGTGAACTCAGTGATGATACATTATTAGAAGATGTAAGAGAATACCAAAGGCTGGTTGGGAAGCTGCTCTACTTGACACTAACCAGGGCAGACATAACATATAGTATGCAGACCTTGAGTCAATTTATGCAGTCCCCTAAGAAGTCACACCTTGAAGCAACATACAATATTGTGAAGTATGTGAAAAATAAGCCAGGATTAGGAGTGTTGATGAGTGTAGAAAAGAGTACAGCCTTAAGAGCATTTTGTAATGCAGACTGGGCAAGCTGCCCAAATTCAAGGAAATCTTTAACATGGT
>JASVEL010013565.1:0-105669 GCA_032618575.1 Nicotiana noctiflora
AAATAGATTTAAAAGGAACATAAGATGCATAAATTGAAATGGAGTAAGTAATTTCTTAAATAGGACTTTTATTTGGGATTTGACATTTCAATACTCACTTGTTTTGGGGGAAAAAGTGTTATTTGCTCAAAAGCTTAGAAGCGACCCGAACCGGAGCTTGACAGTTATAAAAGCTCAGCTTTACCAGCTTCAAAGTTCAAACAACATGAAGTTGTAGAGAGAAGAGAAAATGGAGGGAAAGCGTTCGAACACGCAACCACTAACACTACTCAGAAAAATCAAAGGTAATGATCAATGTGCTTCGATTAACCTCAAATTTTCCTGAAAATTCACTGCAAATTCTCGCGTTTCCACACATTGTTTCTCGACAAATCGTCTTCACGTTTCTGTCATATGTACTTTGATATTGTTTTGCAGGATTTACTGGCTCCATTGTCGAGGATCTCGCTCGAGGTAGAGCGCCAACAATCTACATCGATCGGTTCAGAAATTACTGTACTGACGCTTCTGGAAATTGGTATATATTCTTCATTATTTCTAATTTAGCAATTTTTTCTTGAATATATGAAATTAACAATTAAGTTAAGCTTAGCGAAGTGTTTTTTTATTTCTTTTTAAGGCGACGTAGTTGAGAACAGTGAATATTTGTTGCTGTTTGGAAGTTTTTGTCGACTTGGCATTTTAGAATTCCAACACGAAAAATTAAAATGAATTGAACTGTTGATCGGTATAGGAATGATCTAACTATTTATGCAGTTGATCCTGCGAATGCGAGGGGATAATGTGAACAAAGGAATGAAACAATGCAAAGCAAGGGGTAGAAGTGTGAAATTCAATCAGTGACATGCTATGTTGCGCGGACTCTCCAAAATGTAGCCGCACCCGTGTTGGATCCTTAAAAAATGCACTGCTTGTGGAGGATCCGACTTGTATCCTGCCAGATTTTCAAAGAGTCCGAGCAACATAGATGACATGCAAAGTGATCTCAGCGAGAAGCTATTGGTTATTTGTATGTCATGTTTGAGGACTTGGATTAATATAATATTTGCATTATTGTATATCAGATACCGAAATTAGTTATTTCAATTGCAATTTGATCAAATAGAGCTATATTCATTTATTTAAGGTATTTTTAATGTGAGGAATTAGGCGATTTAAAGTGCGAGCTTCACTTCATGCTTCTCGCTTCAAGGCATTTTTCCTTTTTTATTTTTTGGGATTGCTTGCTTTTAATAACACGTTTAGGTACTCTTTCTATTTGATTTATGTGGCACTCTTTCTTATTTAGTATGTTCCAATATTAATGACATATTTTTGTAGTTGGAAACTCTTTAATTTTAAACTTTTCGTTTTACCTGTAATGACATACACTTACTGTTAGAGAAATATCATGACATGTTTAAGACCATAAATTCTAAGAGTACTTTTGGGTATGCGCCAAAAATCTCTTTTTTTCTTTCTTTCTTAAACTTTGTGCCTACTAAAATAGTTACATAAAATGAAAAGGAGGAAGTAATTGTAATGCTGAATGAAGTCCAAAAACCAAGGCAATTTACTGAAGTTGGAGATTGAATTGCCAATTAATAGCATCCAAGTGTTCTGATAGTAGTCTTTGTTGAGTTTATGTAGCTCTTGCAGCTCTTATGGGTCGACTGGCAAAGAAGCTATATCATTGAAGAGGGAATGCCATGCACGTAGGATTGGTGAGTCTAGGGAGATTAAATCGTACTCTTTCATCTGACTAGTCATCATGAAATAGTTGGAAAAAAAAAAATTGAATGAGAGGGGTAGGAATGATAATTGAATTCTTTTATCCTCTTTGGGAAATGATAAATTAACAGGAGGAGCTGTTTCCTCCTTTTGTTGACTTCTTTCGAAACTGGCCTGTCCCTTCCTTTATGTTAATAGGATGTGCAATGGGAGGTAGTCTGAGGTTTCTCGCTCAATTTTCTCTTCTGTTTGGTCGAACAAACTTGAAGGCCTTATTACCCTCCAATTTCCTTAACATCCTAGGACTATGCTGTGTTACTTACGTCTATATGGTTCTCATTGCAGATGTCTTGTTGAGAGTCCTTTTGATAATTCAGCAACTTCTGCAAGAAAGCAGGCATGGATCAAAGAGAGACATATATTACATGCATCCTACTGTTTTTAAAGGTAATCTGGATTGACTGTTGATGTCTCAGTGACTAATGTTTCAAAAGAGAAATCTGGACTTGTTCTTGGTGTTCAAGTGTAGTTACTGCCAATTAATTTCACAAACAATGGCGAGACATTATTTATTGTAGAATTTATTTTGAAATGTTCTTGTGATTGGTTACAAAGTTTTTCTTCAAAGGAAAAAGCTCTTATGTACTATGGTAGTTCTGCTTTTTCAGTTGCTAATGTGCACTGGTTTAGATCTCTAGTTCAAACTATACATAGTCATAAGGCATCCTTATATGCTCATCATCACTCTTCTGCACTCTATAATGCAGAACCATCTGTTGTTGATCGGGCAATTAATGACATTTGTATCCTCTTGCAGTGCAGTCGGCATAACCTTAATGTGGTATATCAATTTATTTTTCTTTCTGTATCAAAACAGACTCAATATCAATATATATCCACATTTACTTATGTAGACATATAGTATATATAGGTTTTTAGGTCGTCCACTGTTTTAAGTTGGGAAACTATCCATAGGGTGCGTTCACTGTCACTTCTATTTGTTTTTATTTATCCGCTCATTGATAACTGTGGAGGATTCAATGAGGGTTCAGAATTTTGATTAATAGTGGAAATGGTTGTTCTGATTTACATTTTAGAAACTTTTGACATGCGAAATGGTAGATCCTCAAGTACCTCAGCAACCATGCAAGCATATAACATTTCTTTCTTTGGGAGGAAAATTTTATTTGGTTTTTGTATCACATGACCCTGCCTTCTCCATAACATGGGGAGTTGGGGGGGGGGTTCAGTAATGTAGTTGATTAGAAGGATGTGGCTACTGTTGTCGTGAAGAGCTCGAATATTGACTTCCGAGAATGATGGATATATCTTGACTAGGGTAAACCCAATATTCAAATGATTAGTCTTTTTCTCCTTGTATCGCTAATTCGTGTACGAAACTTGACCATATACTCTTTTGATCCTTGCCTTCTGCAGGTATCTGTTGGAAACGGGTGCGTACCTCTATACAGTTAATCTTTCCATGAAACAGCGTGCTTCCGGACACATACAGTTGGGGTTCATTATATGCAATGCTCTTTTTTCATACTCGACATATCACGTTTGAAATCTAACATATCAAATGTTTCTTCATCAGTTGATTATGCTTATAGCTCCTGCATTTGTTTGACTGCCGCCTCGTATGTGTCTAACTTCCTCTTCGAGGAGCAAAATTATTTCATGATTGAGATATTTAGCATAGTCTATCATGTTACGATAATCTTTTGTACTATAGCAAAGTAAAATATAATCATCGTGGAGAAAGCATCTCAAGGAGTATTATTGCTTCATCATTTTTGGCCTACTTGTGAAGATTGTAGTAGCATGTTTAGATCCAGTTTCAACTGTTCGCCAGTGAAGTTCTCGATAAATCTACTGCTGTTGCATTTTGTTTGAGACTAAATTTTGTGTTCCTTAAGACTGATATATGGTTGGTTTTCTTCTTTGTTTATATCTTAATAGTTCCTTGCAATTTGTGGTCATAAAGTTCTTTATTCCAACTATTTATGGTCTAGATTGGTGATGGGATGGCTGCGGTATGTGGAATCTGGGAGGAAAATTGACTGCATTAGCAATCCTAACACTGTAAGAATGATAATTAGAAGTTAAGATGGGTTTCTGTAGTTTATGTAACAATCTAATTATGATGCTTCCTGCAGGCATACCCGATTCCAGTCCATGTGGAAGAGATTGATGGTATCCTTACAAGTATAAGTGTTTGAATTTTGAATGCAGCATGGTTAAATATGATCTACGAGTTTGTGGACTCCATACATGTGCAAGTCCAGTTATGGGTAGACGTAAAGTTGAATGGATGTTTGTTATTGAGTATCTCCTGTTATTTTACTTTGTGGATTGCTTGCTCAGACTATGGATGTCGATTGTTACTCCCTTAATGCTTGAACAAGATATTATTAGTGTTGCTCAATACATTTTAGTTGTGGAAAAGGAATCAGGTATAACTTTTCATAAGCGGGTCAAGGATATTACAGAGGCATGAAAGGTATTCCTAGCTCATAACTGAGGCAACTATTTGCTGTTCATCATGCAGTGTTCCAGCGACTAGCAAATGATCAGTTTGGCAAGAGGAACCGTTGCATTGTGATAACAGTATGCGTCTTTTGTTTTGTGAATTTCCACGCATAGTTGGATCCATAATCTCTTTTTTTAACCAGGGAAGGGGTTATCCTGATGTTCCTACAAGGAGGTTAGACCCATGTTGCTCACTTTGTCAGACTTGTTGCAGTTGTTATCCTACTTCAATGAACCATATTTCTGCATTTTCGTGTCGCTTGCCTGTGGTAGGTTTCTGCGTCTCCTCGTTGACAAGCTGCATTTGCCTGTGTATTGCCTGGTAGATTGTGATCCATATGGCTTTGACATCTTAACTACATACAAATTCGGTTCTTTGGTGAGGATTATTCATTGTGGTGTTATTATGATGTGAACAAGTTGCTATATTTTCCCCCTTTTCACTTTCTGCTGCACTTTCATTTTGTTAATTGGTCCAAATTTTCACTTATCTAAAAGAAAAATCTGGTACATTCTTCACTGTTTCTTTTCAGTGTTCTCCTATCAGAGGCTATCAAGCGTTCATTCTTGGCTTGATAACTTATACCTAGTTAATCTATGCAAGACACCTAATTTGAAGTGGATAGAGTATTTAGATAAGATGTTAGAAGGATGTTTAGTTTAGTAACTTCTGTCTTTTCTATGCTTTTTGAAGCAAATGGCTTATGATGCAAAGTTTTTACGAGTCTGTGAGATACAATGGCTTGGAGTATTTATCCAGGATTGCGACAATTATAGCATTCCACAGCAATGTCTCCTGCCTTTGACTGCAGAAGGTAAAATTCACGCATTTATGGTTTCATTTTACTGTAACTTTTTTAAAAGCAATTCACATACGACTGACATAAAATCTTGCCAGATAAGAGGAAAGTTGAAGCGTTGTTACTTAGGTGTTATTTGCAAAGAGAAGTACCAAAATGGAGGTAGAATTTCATACTAAGTAATGCTAATGCCAACACTTGTGGTCGGGTGCTGAAATTACTCTACCTCCCTCCCCCTCTTTTACCCTCAAACTGAAGGTTTGAACTGGAGCTGCTGTTGCACAAAGGAGTTAAGTTTGAGATTGAAGCATTGTCTGTGAATTCCCTCACTTTCTTGTCCCACGAGTATCTACCGTCGAAGATCCAAAGTGGAGGGTATATCTGAATCTTTTCTATTTTTGTTCGGTTCTTTGGCATGAAAAGTTCAGAGTAATTTTCGCGTGCCTGAGTAAATCACTTGAAAGAACAAAGCTTTACGGTTGCCAAATTCATCATGTCCTTTCGGCACCATTAAATTTTTCATGATGTGGTTCTGGATATAGAGCTACGAATGGGCATTGATGTTAAGCAGTTGGATAGAGAATGAAATTTGTCACTGTTTGTCATCCACAAAATGGTACTTTGGCATTATCTGGACTCCTAGCTTTGGTGTCAATTTTAAATGAAGTTAAAAATAATCGCTTTAGCTTGTTATGACAGTACATGTTGGTCCCTGCTTTGCCCGGGAAAGTAAAATTATGAGAAAGCTAGAGATAAACATGGACAATAAGGAATAGAAACTATGAGAGTGTAAAAATACCTACATAGAGAATAAGGACTAATTTTTTATTTTAGAAATGATTTGAATTATATAAATTGACAACGCAAAGAGTTTTTACCTGAATTTTCATCTATGATAGCATGTTACTATTTATTACCAATTTGCAGATCAATGTTTATCATGAGATTTATTTGTAATTACTTATAAGTGATATGGTTGTGTATTTTTTTCACATAGCTAATGTATTGAATTTGAGCTCAGAAAGTTTTTGAGTTATCCACGTCGAAAACCAAACTCCCAGTAGGTTGAGATTGAGCAATGATTACAATTTCTTCTTCATGCAAAAAGAAAAGGTTAAACTGTTGTCTCACAGAAGCCAATACATACTCAACCTATACGATTGTACTGCTAAAAGTTATTTATTTTTCAGAATCTAAAATTACATCTCACTTTGAAAAACAATTGTTTGTCTTTGATCTGATTTTTGTAAAACTTGTTTGAGGGTTGATTTGCGCTAGTCACGTACCATAAGTTGATTCAACTCATTGAATGAATTAATTTTGGGTTGCAACAATTTTATCCCCTTAACTAATAGTGCCGCTAACTAATGCATCTAAATGTGGACAAGTTAGACTATTTGCACATTTATGGATCAAACTGAACACCGCATGCAAGATGTGATGAATGATTGAATTGAATATAAAACAAAGACCAAACAGAATAGGATGAGACTGAGTATTCTACTGAAAGTTTGAAACTTTCGACTTCTTGTTTGCTAATGGAGAAAATTTCAAAAACTACAATAACAACAATTTTGAAAGTCTACGATGATAAAAGATGGGATGGCTTTAATGACATAAACATAAATAAGTGGGAAGAAAATTAAAGAGATCTAAATAAGGAAGTATCCCCTGCATGTGTTAAAAAATAAAATATTGAATTGATATTTTCCACAAAGAAATGCATGGAGCTGAAGAACCCACAAAATATTATAAAATCTTGGTAAAGATTCGATTTAAATTACTCAAAACAAAGAGAACGTAGTACTTACCATGAAATAACAATATCGTCCTTGGTTCTGTTATATGAAAATGGTAAGAAAATCTTTGATATAATATCCGATTTCTTTCTCGTCGAACGTCTTCATAAACAAATAGTTCACCCTCTACTACTTGTTTCCACTCTTTAATTTGTCCTCCTTTTTTCTCATCAACCTATTAGTTCATTTGATCCAATGGAGCCCTTTGCTGAATTGGTATGTTTCACTTTCATTTAAAAATAATTTACTGCTTTACTTAGTTTAAAGCTGAAAGTTGTTTTTGCTTTAATTTTTTCTTGAAGGGTTGTATTTTGAAAGTGGATGTGTGCTGCGATGCATGCAAGATGGAGACGGTGAATATTTTGAGTTCTATTTGTGGTAATATATTTGCTTTTATTTCTATTGATCAAACTCTATATCTCTTACATGGAAGGGAAGTATTATTTTGATGAAAATAAAAACGATTAAGTCATCTGTCTGTATTAATATAACTTGATTTTTCTTCTATTGTTGACCCTCTGTTTTAAATTATCTTGTAGGAGTTTATTCTGTCACAATAGAATCTGACGAAGCCAGAATTTATGGTGAAGTCGATCCAAACCTCCTCTTGAGGGCTCTATCAAAATCAGGCCGTGGCAACCATGCAGAGGTGAAATGGGTGACACTTAAGCACCCATTATTGAGCAATAGTCATATGGCTGATGGATATGGCTCTTACAATCATAGATATGGCTCTAATAGTCATGGCAATGGTTATAATAGTTATAGCCATGGCCATGGCTATAGTTCTATTGGTGGTCCCTTTAGCCACAGAAGGTCGTTGCCCGAATATAGTTCTGGCTATGAGGGACACCACAATCACCAATATCCATTCAGGAGCATTGCACCAGATTACTCGTACGCGTCCAGCTATTATTCCGGTGCTTTGCCACCACCTAGGTATGTCTCAACATATGAAGATCACAGCTTCAACTCTTGCACCACAATGTGATCTTTTTAAGTAGTTATTTTGTATGGTTTCTTATTGTCAAGATCTTACTTGTTTATGTTAAGAATATGTAGACAGCTTAGATAGTGTTTACACCTTCTCTGTTTCATTGCAGAACAACTAAATCTCCTTTATGTTGGATAGCAGTTATATATTAATCAGAAAAAGATGTCTGGTTTGGAAAAATTCCAATCTTTTTCAAATTATATGTTTTATAAATAAGAACGTTCTTTTGTTTTCTATGTTCGTCTTTCCTTTTCCATTCTGCTTTGAGGAAGATCTGCACAGAGTATTGGACAAGATTTTAATTGATGTATTGTTTTTTATTTATTTATGAAATTGGTTGAGTTTTTGCTTGACTTCTTAAAGATTTTGTCATTGTAGGCCTCACTACTGTTATAGGTAGAGAACTGGAGAGATTCTTAAAGGCTCGTTGGCGTTCTACCATGATAACAAGAAGTGTTTTTGCGTGATTGTTTCTTCTTAAATCTGTTTATTAGGGACCATTTATTTAAACAGTAGCTGTGGTTGAGTAGTTCGCTTTTGATGAGGATTCAAAGCAAAGCTTCATCTGCATTCAAGTAAATTTTCTTGGAAATTATTGAGATTATTACTAGATGATATAGAAGAATTCAGATTAACATTTGTATTATTCAAACATGGGATATTTACATGTGGAGGGAAAGATATACACTTATTTGTGGACAATGAACTATATACATGTGAATCAATGTGACAATGTGAGTTGTGTGTGCAAAGAGAATTACTGACGGAGGAACCTGAATACTTGTTTCTCGGACATTTTAGGCAAAGAAGATATAGCCTATCACAAGCTTTACCAATCTGAACAACTAGGAGAGGATAGGGTAATGTTATAATGTTAGTCAGTAAGGATTTAGCGCTGAGTCGAGTGAAGTGGGAGGGAGCGTGATGATTGGATCTCAGGCCATAGCCAAGAAGGATAGTTTCAGATACCTTGGATCGGTGATCCAGGGGGACGGAGAGATAGACGGGGATGTCACTCACCGTATAGCGGCGGGGTGGTCGAAGTGAAGGCTTGCATCAGGAGTCTTGTGTGATAAGAAAGTGCCACAGAAACTCAAGGGGAAGTTCTATAGAGTCGTGGTTAGACCTGCCATGCTGTATGGGACGGAGTGTTGGCCGGTGAAGAAATCCCATGTTCAGAGGATGATGGTTGCGGAGATGAGGATGCTTAGGTGGATGTGCGGGATCACCAGGTTAGATAAGATTAGGAACGAAGTTATTCGGGAGAAGGTGGGGGTGGCCCCAGTGGATGAGAAGATGCGAGAGGCGAGACTTCGGTGGTTCGGGCATGTGCGGAGGAGAAGCCCCGACGCCCCGGTGAGGAGTTGTGAGCGGCTAGCGGTGGTCGGTGCTTCGGACATTTTACAGAATAAAAATAAAATAAAATTTACTAGAAGTTCTCTATATTTCCTACCATAAGAATCTCTACTAGGAAAGTCTGGAGGTCTAGTATCAGGGTTGTAGGATAGGGGTTTCTAGATTTTCCATACTCCTTTCCCGAGGTGCGAGGCGTGGTAGGGCCGCCCATAGATGATTAGTTTGTGTTCTCTTTTGGTAGTCATTTCCTGGTAGTTACTGTTTTGATATCATTGCATGCCTGTTTCTTTATGGTACATATGCATCTTATGTTTAGATAATTTTTACGAGGTGTATGCTGGAGTAACTAATGCGGTTTTTGTTTTTTGTTTTTGTTTGCCTTTTTTCCATGCGCCGAGGGTCGATTGGAAACAGCCTCTCTGCCCTCTCGGATAGAGGTAAGGCCTGTCTACATATTACCCTCCCCAGACCCCACCTTGTGGGAGTATACTGGGTTGTTGTTGTTGTTGTTGTTGTTAGTCAGTAAGGATTTATTGGAAGCCATATGATTTGATGCCCCTGAATCCAGAATCCAAGACTCAGCCTTGTTTTTGAGACACTGACATGACAAATTTACCAAAATCTGTAGAGGAAGTGCAAACTATTATACATGCAAAGTTCAGAGCCCCGTAGATAGAATTGTTGACAGTTGAATTGTCTCCTCCATTACCAGCTTGAAAGTGTTTAAGCAAATTCAGAATCCATAATGCTCCTTTGACAAGCCGATGTTTTGGCCACGACCCGGATTTTTCTCCATCGGGATCGTGATGGCGCCTACTCGTGTTAGCTAGGCAATCCAATTTTACTCACCATATTTCCATTAATAAAAACCATCTTTCTGTCAATTTAATATCAAGAATAATAATAGTAACGTTAACTGCGGAAGTCTACTTCATAAATCCGAATATAAATGTGAAATACTCAATATCAATCCTCTACCCAAGATGTGGAGTCACAATCTAACGAACTGCGAAGAATAACTACACATAATGGTCTGAAAGAAACATAACAACCGTCTGTCTCGAAACAATGAGACTACAGTAATAATGGAAAATGTAAGAAGAGACGCCGGGCTTGCAGACGCCTGCAAGCTACCTCAGTCTCGTGGGTATGATAATCCTGCTATCGAACTACTGTTGCCGCTGCTGCTCAAAACATGAACCTGTGCAAAAACGCACAGAAGTGTAGTATCAGCACAATCGACCCCATGTGCTGGTAAGTGCCCGGCCTATCCCGGCGAAGTAGTGACAAGCCTAGGACCAGACACTCACATAAACCTGTGTAGTTCTATATACATATGTACCACAAAAACAACAGAAATATTGAACAAAACAAATAGAAAGGGAGGGAACATGATATAGGGAGCACAATCAAATAAACATAATTCATCAATGAAATAGAAACAAAGTGCAACAAACAGTTATCACAAAATAAGAAATTTAATAATTGCACGACATCACACTTCGTGCTTTTACTCTTATCCTCACCAAATAATTAAATAAAAATACACGACATCACACTTCGTGCTTTTATTCTCATCCTCACCAAATAATCAAATAGAAGTGCACGACATCACCCTTCATTCTTTTACTCTTATCCTCATATTCATGGCACAGAATGATCCTTCATGCATGATACAATTATCAATGGCATGGAATGTTCCTTTGTGCATAAATAGTTAAAACATGGCACGGAATGATCCTTCGTGCTAATATAATTAACAATGGCACGAAATGATCCTTCGTGCGAATATAATTAGAAATGGCACGGCATCACCCTTCGTGCTTTATCACCTCTTCCTCACCCAAACAACAGTCACAATCAACGGGTAAGAAGAATGAAATAAACAACAAGTACCATCCCGACAAGGGAGTAACAACAACCATAATAATATCCCGGCAAGGGAACAATATCAACAACAACAATAAGGTAATGGCAAGGGAACAATAACACAACCTTCACAACCCGACAAGGTCTCAATAATATAACTTAGCAGAGTTCCACATTAGTTCACAACATGTACCAACAACGACTCACGGTCATGCTATACTCCGATGTATAGATGCTCGTCACCACGCCTATACACCGCACTCATTCATTTAGCAATTAGCAAGTTATTATACTCTAATCCTATTCCCTCAAGTTAGGATAAATCAAACACTTACCTTAAAACCTTGAAGTCCGCTTAGCCTTCAACTATTGCTTTACCTCGTAATTCAACCTACAACTCGCTCGAATCTAATCACAATTGGTTTAATTACTTTAATAAACACTATATGAATTGGTTTGAATGCATAAAAATAGTTTTCCCAAAGTTTTACTAAAAAATTCCCAAAATGCCACCGGGCCCATGTGGTCGAAACTCGGGATTTTAAACAAAATTCGATTACCCATCCCCACACGAGTTCAAATATATAATTTGTTTGGAAATCGGACCTCAAATTAAGGTCTAACTTCCCAATTTATAGAAAACTTAGGTTCTACCCAAAAACACCAATTTCATCTATGAATATCTTTGATTTCAAATGCAAAACATGTTTAATGATGTTAAGAGTTGAAAGACTTGAGTGGAAATCGACTTATAAGTGATTTGGAATAATATTGCTCTTGAAAAATCATCTATGAGATTTTGGATTTTGAAAGAATGGTGAAAAGTGGGTCTAAATTCGTTTAAGTATAAAGTTGTACAAGTGTGGATATGGGAATTGCGAACTTTAATTTGTAATTGCGAAGATGACAGGCTTGGGAAATGCGACCCTTCGTTCGCATTTGCGAACACTGTGCAGAAGTGGGGCCTTCGCATTTGCGAGCCCTGCCACTCCGCATTTGCGATGTGTTGCTTCGCATTTGCGATGTCTGCCAGGCTGCCCTTAGTTCGCATTTGCGATGAAGACTTCGCAATTGCGAAGTCGCATTTGCGAGACATTTCTTCGCATTTGCGAAGATATCAGCTGGGGGAAAAATACCAGTTGTGTTTTTATTCCACAAACGCTCTCGTGACCTATCCAAACTTCATCCGAGCCTCGGGGATCTAAACCAAACATGCACATGATACCACGAACTTGCTCGCGCAATCAAATCGCCAATATAATATCGTTTTCATAGAATCAAGCCTCAAATTCATGATTTCTTATTTTAATCTTCATAAACTTTTAAACTGGGAACTCATAGTTCAAAACACGTCAAACGACGTCCGATTTCCGTCAAACACGTCAAACGTCTGGTTCTGGTTGAATTGCTGGTTTGGATTGTAATTTTGATTGCGAGGATATCCAACATTCTTAGGGTATCCATGTAGTTTAAAATATTTGTCCTTGGTGTGCCCTGGCTTCTTATAGTAATCACACATAGGTCTCCCCCTTTCTTGTCCAGCATGATTGTTGTTGTTAGGTGAATAGTTGGTTCTATAGCCACTAGATCTGGAACTGGTAACATTCACAGAGGTTGATTCAATAAACAGATGAGTGTGTAGTTTGATTTCCCTTTTCTTTCATCTTGTATTGGGAGAGAAAAGGCGTGAGCAATATTAGGGAGTGGATTCATCATGAGGATGCTACCTCGGATCATAGTGTAGGTTTCATTTAGGCCCATGAGAAATTGTATTAATCGCCTATCCTGTTCAGCTTTGTAAAAATTTTCTTTTGCTCCATAGGTGCAGTTACATATGAATTGAGATTTCTTACTTAAGGTGCTCAACTCTTCCTAGAGCTTCTTTAATTTGGTATAGTAACTGGTAATGTCAAGAGTTGCCTGAGATGTATCATTTATTTCCTTTTGTATTTGGAATAATCTAGCACTATTCGTCTGTTCATACCTGTCTTCCAATTCGATCCATAACTCCATGGCATCATTTTCATATTCAACGCTGTCTGCTATCTCTTTTGACAGGGAATTAAGGATCTATGAAGTCACCATATCATCACAACGTTCCCGCCGGCGGAACGTGGGTGACTGGGGATCTGGGCGCTTACATTCGCCATTTATGAACCCTAGCTTGTTCTTCACTAATAGACCTTGCAGTACATTGCGCCTCTATGAATGGTAGCCAACGCCACTAAAGGCGACGGAAACAAGCATAACTCCGGGATTGTCTGATGGGTGCAAATACAAGTATCACCAGGATCAATTCTGGAATTTCTTGAAACTCCAACATGCACATCAATGCTAGTCGCATCGCTCAAATCATCGACGACCATCAGTAATTAAGATGAGATGTGTGATATTGTACCTTAAAAATGAAATTCCCTTCTCCGACGCAAAATTAGGGCAAAAATGAGACTTCTTCCGACGATCAAGCGAGTTGAACAAAAACTCAAAATTGACGGACACAAAGGAGAGAGAAAGTAATAGAGATATAGTAGATTGGAACAGCAAGCTCTGATACCATGTTGATTATCTGAGATAGTAGCTAGCTCGAGCTTTTGTTTCTACAACTATGAAGGTCACTATGAGAGGAGAGAGAGAGAGAGAAGATTCTAGAAGAAGGAGAAGAAAATAGAAATTAGAAAATAACCCTAAAAAACTTATTAACAACCAGAAATGTAATATATATACATATCCTAACTAAACAACTAAAAATGAATATCTATTCTAGCCACTTTACATTTAACTAGCCATTTTACAATATACTAACCACTTTACATAATTAACCAATAATCTCAATAGAAATTTATCCAGGTCTCCGACATTTCACTTTCGTAAGTTTTTGTTGCTGAAGTGGTATGTCATACCTTTTCAATATACATGTTCTAGCTCAGTACATGCAATCTAGAGAATTTTACATGCTTGGTCTCTTTTTAAGAACTATTCTCATAAATGAGAGTAGATTTTATTTATATCAAAAATAGCATACTACCTCCGTTTCAATTTGTGTGAACCCATTTGACTGGATATGAAGTTTAAGAAAAGAGAGAAGACTCTTGAACTTGTGGTGTAAAATAAAGCACATATATTTTGTGTGGCTATAAATCATTGCATAAAAGTAAATTATTTCTAAATAGGAAAAGAGATCATTATTTTTGGCACGGACTAAAAAGAAAATATGTTTACATAAATTGAAATGGAGGGAGTATTTTTTATATTTTATAGCACTTTCACATTAGTAACTCCATTAACTAAGAAATCCCTCTACATTGATACACTTTTTACCTTAGGCAGTAGATATAACTTGAAATCCCCAGCTGGTTTAGCGCACAATAACCGTCAATCACATCACAACACTATACGAGTTGTATCCTCTTCTTGAATCAACTTTTGTGTTCAAGTTGGTGTGTAAACACTTGTATTTCCCCTTGGAACTCGTATATATATATATATATATATATATATATATATATATATATATATATATATAGGGACTGATTCTTACCTTAATAGAAAATAACAACACGAAATATGAGGTTACTTCACTTGATGAGTCCTCCAAAATAGCCATAAAAACAAATTAGCGAAACTAGCAATCCATTCGGGTTTCTTGGCAGTTGAATCACTTTGGAAGACTTGAAATCACCTAGGGTTGATATGAAAATCCTGAGAGAGTATTTTACAGAACATAGATCACTTTAAAAACTCCCCACACGAGCGGACCACACCAAAATCAACAACCACAAGAAGAACAAGAAATTCAGTAGCGCCATGGAATTTCCGACACTTGATTTGTATTGTTTGCCCTTAGTTTGGGTCTTGGATCATGAGAGAACTTTGAGAGAGTTATTAGGTGTCTAGTGTATGAAGAGAGTGAAAACTAATGATTTAAAACGTGCTTTAGGCATTACATATATACCAAGATATCCCAACCGCCTAAGTGGTCCCCATAGGGAGTTGCTTGTGCAGTCTCGCGACAACGTGAATATCTATCTACTCAGATATCATATTGACGGAGGGTTTAATGATTAGAAACTAGACTCATAGATATTCAATTTGGTTGTTCGATCATCCTGTAATTCCAAGTATATTAGGAGAAAAGCTCAGGTACATTTGACCTAAATTTCAACACATATGACCATTGTAAATTTTTGTTCCACAACTCGCTTGACTTCAAAACGTAATATACGATTATGATATGAATAAAATAACTCATAACATAACCTCTTTATCATGTTAAGAACCGTAGTATCACCCCTAAAGTACATGTTGTAACATTAAGCAACTCGTCGACATTCGATGAAACTTATTTTCTTCAATTCGTTTGGCTTCTAAGCCTTTCAACCCTCTTGGTACTTTTTGTTCATGATCTTAATATTTGTAACCTCCATAATAATATGATTAACTTACTTTACGTATATTCAAAGATGATCTCATTTCTGAGCTGATATTAATTGTCGTACGACGTATACTTACGTACGAACATATGGAGTACTGTAACAACTATTGATGGAAGAACATTGAAAAGTTTAGCAGTATTCCAATGTATCTCCTCCAACAATTGATGAACTTTAGTGTGCCTTGAAGCTCTCTGAAATTGGATCTCCTTGGCAAGAGGACCTCTACCAGACCAATCATCCCACTAAAAGGATACATCACCCTTTCCATTCTTCCATAGAATGCCATTCTCAGCCTCATCTTTGATATCCATAGGTATTTTCCAGGTATGGGATTGCCCATAGGACCCTTTTTCTTGCAATTGGATGTTTCTGTTGAATTTGGCATAACATTTGTCCCACATCGGTGGGTAGAAGTGAAGTTGGGGGATTTTCCCCCTATAAAAGAAGGCCTAATGTTTAGGATTTAAAACACACCTCTCATTTGCCTTCTTATCTTCTTAAGGCATTTGTATCTTCTCTCTTTAGTATTATTTCACTTGTATTTGGAGTGGAATAAAATATTGGTCGTGTCCGAGGAGTAGGCAAAATTAGCCGAACCTCGTAAATTCTGATGTTCTTTATATTATTTCTTTATTGTCTTATTTATTATTTGGTGGCTGCCATAATTTTTGATATAGTAGTTGTGACTCATTCACACTATATACATTTGGCTTCCGCAACAATTGGTATCGGAGCCAAGGTATTATCTCGGTATGCTCTGTGGTTGCAGCGTAGTCTGATCTTCCACATCAGAAAAGATTTATCTTGGTAACTGAGTCAAGGTTCTGTCTCGGTATGCTCTGTGGTTGCAGCTTAGTCCGATCTTCCACATCAGAAAGGAAATAATCTTGATTTGTGTCGTCAGCTATTAAATAATATTTGTGTCAAAGATGGGAGACAATAAACAAGAAGATTCTACATCAAGTGTCTGCAATACGTCATCATTGGCATCTTCGCTTATGACAGGAATCGTGTCAAATGCGAAATTTGCTGTAGAAATTTTTGACGGGTCCGGACATTTTGGGATGTGGCAAGGCGAGGTTCTAGATGTCCTTTTTCAACAAGGGCTAGATCCGGCTATTGAAGAAAAGAGACCAGATGGTATTGGAGAAGAAGATTGGAGAATAATCAACCGTGTTGCTTGCGGTACCATTCGATCCTACCTTGCTAGAGAGCAGAAATATCCATACACAAAGGAAACTTCTGCAAGTAAATTATGGAAAGCACTCGAGGATAAATTTTTGAAGAAAAACAGTCAAAATAAATTGTACATGAAGAAGAGACTGTTTCACTTCACCTATGTTCCTGGTACCACGATGAACGAACATATCACCAGTTTCAATAAGTTGGTCACGGATTTGCAAAATATGGATACAACTTATGATGATGGTGACTTGGCCTTGATGTTGTTGGCGTCACTTCCTGACGAGTACGAGCACCTTGAAACTACTCTACTCCATGGAAATGACGAAGTTTCTCTCAGAGAAGTTTGTTCGGCTTTGTACAGCTATGAACAAAGAAAGCGAGAAAAACAGAAGGGCGGAGAAGGAGAAGCATTGTTCGTGAGGGGTCGTCCTCAAAATCAAACGAGGACAAGGAAAGGAAGATCTAAGTCAAGATCTAAACCCAGCAAAGATGAATGTGCCTTTTGTCGAGAAAAGGGGCACTGGAAGAAAGACCTGTCCGAAGTTGAATAATAAGGCCAAACATAACAATGGAAAGGCCATTATGGATTCAAATGTAGCTGATTGTGATGATTCGGATTTCTCATTAGTTACAACGGAGCCGTCAACGTCATCAGACATATGGTTGATGGACTCGGCTTGTAGCTATCATATGTGTCCCAACAGGGATTGGTTTGTGGACTTTCAAGAAGGAGAATATGGAGTCGTCCAAACAGCGGATAACAACCCTCTTACCTCATATGGAATTGGTTCAATACGATTGAGGAACCATGATGGAATGATCAGAACATTAACAGATGTTCGATATGTACCGGGTTTGAAGAAAAATCTCATCTCTGTGGGAGCCCTGGAATCAAAAGGGTTCAAAATTATTGCAGAAAATGGTGTGATGAGAGTATGCTCCGGTGCACTAGTGGTAATGAAGGCCAATCGGAAGAACAATAACATGTACCGTTATCTCGGTAATACAGTTATTGGGACAGCGACAGTGACGTCCAGTGACAACAAAGAGGCAGAAGCAACCAGGCTGTGGCACATGCGCTTGGGACATGCTGGAGGAAAATCCTTGAAAACTCTATCAGATCAAGGATTGTTGAAAGGGTTAAAGGCTTGCAATTTGGAGTTTTGCGAGCATTGTGTCAAAGGGAAACAAACAAGGGTTAAATTTGGTACAGCAATCCATAATACTAAAGGCATTTTGGATTATGTACACTCTGACGTTTGGGGTCCTTCCAAAACACCTTCATTAGGTGGGAAGCACTATTTTGTGACCTTTGTTGATGATTTTTCCCGAAGAGTATGGGTGTATGCAATGAAGAGCAAAGATGAAGTGCTGGGAATTTTTCTCAAATGGAAGACGATGGTGGAGAATCAAACGGGCAGGAGGATCAAGTGTATTCGCACAGACAATGGAGGTGAATACAAAATGATCATTTCAATAAGGTTTGTGAAAATGATGGCATCGTCCGACACTTCACTGTCAGACATACACCACAACAGAATGGAGTGGCAGAACGCATGAACTGGACCTTGCTGGAGAAGGTACGGTGTATGTTGTCCAATGCTGGCTTGGGCAAAGAATTTTGGGCTGAGGCAATTACATATGCATGCCACCTCATTAATCGCTTACCATCTGCTGCTATTGATGGTAAGACACCATTTGAAAAATGGTATGGAAAGCCTGCTGTAGATTATGACTCTTTGCACGTATTTGGCTCAACTGCATATTATCATGTGACGGAGTCAAAATTGGATCCAAGGGCAAAGAAGGCTATTTTTATGGGGATTACTTCTGGAGTCAAAGGACATCGCTTATGGTGTCCTATGACAAAGAAAGTAATATTCAGCAAGGATGTTACCTTCGATGAATCTTCTATGGTAAACAAGGTAACAAATGAAGATACCAAACAAGATGATGGTGCTTCTAAGCAGGTGGAGTTTGAGGGAAAATTTATTTTTCCTACACAAGAAGCAGAGGAGGAAACAAATGAAGATTATCCTCTGGAAGGAGAGCCAGTAGAAGAGATTCCAACTCAGGAACCTCAACAACAACTTGAATCAATAGCAACCAGCAGGCCAAAAAGGAAAGTAACGAAACCTGTTCGTCTCATAGAGACAGTTGCTTGTGCAACCGCAATTGCAGCTGATGATGTTCCCACCACTTATAAAGACGCAGTCCAAAGTTCAGAAGACGATAAGTGGAGGATTGCCATGAATGATGAATTACAGTCCCTTCATCAGAATCATACATGGAGATTGGCCAATCTCCCGAAGGGAAAGAAAGCAATTGGGTGCAAATGGGTATTTGCAAAGAAAAAAGGATTTCCTAACCAAGAAGGTGTTCGCTACAAAGCAAGGTTGGTGGCCAAAGGATATGCTCAAAAGGAGGGAATTGATTACAATGAAGTATTTTCTCCAGTTGTAAAACATTCCTCCATTCGAATTATGTTGGCTTTGGTGGCACAATTGGATTTGGAACTAGTTCAGATGGATGTAAAAACTGCGTTTTTACATGGAAACTTGGAGGAGGAAATCTACATGACTCAGCCAGAAGGATTCAAAGTTGTTGGTAAGGAAAATATGGTGTGCAAACTTGAAAAATCATTGTACGGGTTGAAACAATCTTCTAGACAATGGTACAAGCGATTTGACAAGTTTATGTTGCAGCAAGGGTACAAGAGAAGCAAATACGATCATTGTGTGTATTTGCGCAAGCTTAAAAATGGTTCCTTTATATATCTTCTCCTATATGTTGATGATATGTTGATAGCTTCCAAGAATTCGGAAGAAATTGATAAGTTGAAGATTCAACCGAAGAAGGAGTTCGAGATGAAGGATCTGGGTGAGGCGAAGAAAATTCTTGGCATGGAGATAATAAGAGATAGACGTTCAAAGAAACTCTGTTTATCTCAGAAAGAATATTTGAAGAGAGTACTACAACGTTTTGGCATAGATGACAAGACTAAGCGAGTTAGTACTCCACTTGCTCCCCATTTTAAGCTAAGTACTACTATGTCGCCATTGGATGAAGTTGAACGAGAGTATATGTCAAAGGTACCATACGCAAATGTTGTTGGTAGCTTGATGTATGCAATGGTCTGTACGAGACCTGACATTTCACAAGCTGTTGGAGTTATTAGCAGATATATGCATAATCCGGGAAAGGAGCATCGGCAAGCTGTGAAGTGGATTCTACGGTATATTCATAATACCGTAGATGTCGGGTTAGTTTTTGAGCAGTAAGACAATCAGTCTGTAGTTGGATATTGTGACTCAGATTTTGCGGGTGATCTGGACAAACGAAGATCAACTACTGGTTATGTGTTTACTTTTGCAAAGGCACCAGTTAGTTGGAAATCTACTTTGCAGTCAACAGTTGCTTTGTCTACAACAGAGGCAGAGTACATGGCTATTACAGAGGCCGTGAAGGAGGCAATTTGGCTTCAAGGATTGCTAAAGGAGCTTGGTGTTGAACAAAAAGGTATCACAATTTTTTGTGATAGTCAAAGTGCTATTCAATTAGCGAAGAACCAAGTTTATCATGCAAGGACGAAGCACATTGATGTTCGGTATCATTTCATACGAGAAATCATAGAAGATGGTGGAGTCACGGTGAAGAAAATTCATACTACGGAGAATCCTGCTGATATGCTAACAAAGGTGGTGACTGCGATCAAGTTTCAACATTGTTTGGATTTGATCAACATTGTTGAACACTAGAGATTGAAGATGAAGACACAACCAAATTTGTTATAGAGAGAAAATTGAAGATGTGGAAGTTTTGCCAAGGTGGAGATTTGTTGAATTTGGCATAACATTTGTCCCACATCGGTGGGTAGAAGTGAAGTTGGGGGATTTTCCCCCTATAAAAGAAGGCCTAATGTTTAGGATTTAAAACACACCTCTCATTTGCCTTCTTATCTTCTTAAGGCATTTGTATCTTCTCTCTTTAGTATTATTTCACTTGTATTTGGAGTGGAATAAAATATTGGTTGTGTCCGAGGAGTAGGCAAAATTAGCCGAACCTCGTAAATTTTGGTGTTCTTTATATTGTTGCTTTATTGTCTTATTTATTATTTGGTGGCTGCCATAATTTTTGGTATAGTAGTTGTGACTCATTCACACTATATACATTTGGCTTCCACAACAGTTTCCTCTTGCAATGCTTAGTCATTAGAAATTCGTTCATCAAGGTATTTTGGCGAATTAGGTCAGAACCATTGTAAACCCCTTAGAAAACTATTACACATCCAATGGGGTACAAGAGTAATTTTCTCTAGCAGTCGCCATAGTGATGTTCTCTTAGAAATTATAATATATTGTTCATTCACGTTTTTGCATATTTATGTGTGTATGTATGCATTGCATATATAAAAATTTAGTTATCAAAAAGTTGGTCTTTTATTAAAATTTAGTTTTAGACCACTAACTTTATTAACCGCCCTTGATTTGCACCTATAAGAAATGATGTTTTAGTTAGTATTCCACAATCCTCTCTTCTAAACAATTTGATTCGAAAAATAATTGGAATAAGTATTCTTAATGCTGCTTGTCTGCATTTGTCCTCTTTGATTACTATTGAATGATCGAACAATAGTAGTAGTATAAAACTGTTGTGTGCATGTGTCCTTTATGATTCTTGACCATATCTCATGAAAGAGCTTTCTTCTTCAATATATCCTATCCCTACAAATCCTCTCAAGTTCATGCACTACAGTTTCTCTAATTTTAAAGCTACGTTCTATTATCTACATAAGATTTTAGCAGGATATCTCGATCAATTAGATGTTCCAGACATAGCGAATTGAATAGTTAGGATTTATATGCTAACCCCAACTAATTGAGGTTTTTGAGAAAATCAATAAAAAGATGAAAAATATTCCCTCCTTTCGTGCATGTGGAAAACAATTGAGAAAAATCAACATTAGAATATTGCACAGGCGTATCTAAATCTTAGGGTATGGGTTCTTGAGAATTACTTAATTATACGTGTGAATCCACACTCAAACACTCTTATAGTATAATAATCATTGGGTGCACCTCTACGAGTGAAATTAGTGGTTCAAATCCCATTCAGGACGGCACAAAGTATAGATATATATGTAAAAATCACTAAAATTTTTTTAAAAAATATACTTTTAAACCTATAATTTTAAAAGTGTAGTGGGTACATGGTAGATACTAAAGTTAAACTCGTCAAATATAAATTTTAAATTCGCATCTTCACAGTAGTACACTCATCCTCCTGAAATCCTGGATACGCCTCTGGAATAATAAAGTCTTGTTTGACAGTACTTGGAGGTCCTAGTGCCATTGCCACAAAACACAGCAGCAGTAAGCTATGGCCTACTAAACATCAAACTACAAATGCCTGGCATTAAGGATTTAGAATAAAAACTTAAAGCTTATGAATTGATTATCCAGTGTTTGGCAGCAACCTTTTAGCTTCTTAAATTGTATGTGGATCAGAAGCTGGTATACGATATAAGTTGTAATGCAAATCTTGACCTGTCATCTGTTTTTGTTCACATGATCAAATTGCAATTTTTTTTTCATTTGGATTTATAAGTATGTGTATGTATTAGTGAACTGAAGACGGGGAAGGGAAATTTAACACGTATTAGGTATATGGTCACTAATATAATGTTGATTTTCATTGCGACTAAAAGCCCTAATTTTTATGGTGATTCAAGTAGGATCGTCACAAAAAATATCATTGGTTTTGATCTCCCTATGCTTGTGAATTGTGATGTGTATCTGAACTACAATTATGCATGTCATTCTCTTTGTCTTGTTTGGTTGACTGTTATGTGGCCCAATTTGTTTGTAACAAAGCGCCATAAACATACCATACCAATAATGGAAACTTTGACAAAATCGGCTAAAAGGAGTGATTATATTTTAGTTGAAGTCTTGATTAGCCATTCCGTGTAGCATACTTATCTTTTAGGGGTCATTTGGTACGTGACATAAAGGATAACAATTCCGGAATTAGATGCAAAACTATTTTAACCGTATTTGGTAATCCGGGATTAACTAATCCTATAATTGAGTATTATTCTATCTCACATTGAGGGTGAAATAATAATCTCGGGATTAATTAATCCCAGGGTAAATGCTAAAATCACAAAAATGCCCTTCTCCGAGGCTCTTTCCCCAAAGTCTTTCAAATAAAAGTTTATCCCAATATATCTATTATACACTAAACACATGTTTATCTTATACCCCGTATTCCTATTTTTTGGCCAATGAACCATGCATCTTCCAATAAAAATGTATTCACAAAATAATGCCATTAATATGTAACCACATATTATAATCCCACGTATTATAATCCCACTATAATGTATTCCCCCTACCAAACGACCCCTTAAGGTCTATGCTACTGGATCAAAATAGATCATGATTCTTTTGCCATTCTAGACCTAATCAGTTAGGCCAATATTGTTTCACTATCTAAGGAGGACTAGGACAAATAATGTCGAGGAGCTTTTCTTCGTTATTTGTTTTAAGCCGCTAAATTCATGAAAAAGGACACTACATAAGGTCATAATCTAGGCCTCAGACAGTAGTCAGGTGAAGTTTGCCAATCTTATGAAAGGTCGTTTTCAATAAAGACCCCATTAATTTGGAGATCCTCACGTCCTTTCTAGAACTTGCCCACCTCTAATGAATAATACTTTGTGCTTACTTATTGTACATCTGCAACTGTGAATTCAAAAGAGGTTTCCATGTAAGTTAAATTTTCCCAAGATTATAGATAAGTTAATAATTTTTAATATCCAAGATTATAGCATAGATTAGTGTTTGTGAAGTCATTGAAAAACAATCACTATTTTGCTGAAATACGGAAAGGTGCAGCATAGTGTGGTGGATTATGAAGCTCCTGCAAATAAACTTCCAGCATATTATGATATAGAACTTCAGCACGCGGAAAGTTCCAGCATGATATGTTGGATTATGAAACTCTTGTGTATAAACTCTCAGCATATTATGATGGAACTCCAACACACGAAAGCATAATATGCTAGATTATAGAGCTTAACCATATAAACTTTCAGCATACGATGAAACTCCAACACATTATGAAATTCCAGCACATTATACTGAAATCTCATAGTGTAAAAAGTTCGAACTCCAACATATTATACTGGAATAATTCCGTATTTTTAAGAGTGTTTTTATTCAAATTTTATGAAGTGATAAATTTCGATTACTTGGCTATTTTAACTATTCGTGATCCTCCTCCCCCCCCCCCCCCGCCCAAGATCTATAACAAGGCGTACATTGAAATTAATTTTTAGTCGGTGTAGATAATTTCCAAGAATTCATTAATTATGAGATTGACCAAACTTGATCGAAAGAGGTCCAATTAAGTGGCTATGATTAAAAAGAACCATTCCTTGATACAAATCCATACAGGGAGAGTGGTGGAGTGTGGGTGTTCTTTGAAAATGAAAGGTAAAAGTCTAAAAGATTAGAGCCACAAAATGTTCAAAGATTTAAAGAAATAAAATTAAATTTTCAGGCCACATGTACAACTAAAAATCTAGAGGATCACAATACTAGTCACGTCCAATCACAAGAATAATTTTCTTTAATTTCATCCATTAGTCTATTGGGAGTATCTCTTGTTGTAATAAAGTTGAAGCAGGGGTTCTTTTCTAAGGACTTTACGTACACTTCAATGTCTTTTTCTGTATGGAAAGTTTAGGAAAGGACATTAGCAAGATTTTCATTTTGATGTCCCTTCAATTTAATATGTAATGCTTATTAATGTTTATTATAAGACTACTGTATTAAATAGACATATAATAGTAGTGAAAAAAGTTCAAAATCAAATATTATCTTTGGCTTTAGATTTAAAGTTATACATATTCTTCCACATGGAGCATTAATAGTCTATTAACTTAAGTAAAGTGATTCACTTTTAGTCGTAATACTAAACACCATTAATTTCTAACATAAATCTAAAATCTTACAAAATAGTTGTTCCATTTATGTTCTTGCTCACTTAAAGAAAGAAAAATGAGACATTTATCTAGATAGTAAATAACAAAATATACAAAAGTTTATTTACTATACATAAAATATATATTTTCTAAGAAATGTTAAACACTGTTAATTTTTATTTGCAATGATTGTTATATAGATAACCTCAAATATTATTCGAATTTTTTATTAGATACATAAAAAAATATGTATATGTAACGATGTTTGAAACTAACTAGAACATACATAAAATAAAATAATAAATTTTATGTATCTAATAAAAAAATAGTATAACTTTTGTTATTAGATATATTTTATGTATGTTTAGCATCATAATTTATTGCTTGATTGAAATTGGTAAAAGGGAGAACCAAAAATACATAAAAAGTAAAAACAAACCTCATCTGCGATTTACGAACTTGGGAAATGAAAGGAAGCAAATGAATCAAGAAACTAGTTAACTTTCAAGTAAAATGTTCACTCACAATACTTTGCTCTTTCTGGTTATATAATTTCAGCTTTGAGTTCTTTTGCAAAAACATAAAATTTAAGACTGATAGATGTTTTACAATGAGTAAAAGATAGGCAAAAACAAAATTTATACAGATTTTTTATTATATACATAATTTTTTTTTATTTTATATATGTTTACTAGTTAATTTTAACACCGTCAAAAATATACATATTTTTTTTAATGTATCTAATAAAAAATCTTAGTAAGCAAGAAAATGTATATTTGCGTATAGTAAATCTTAGTAAATATATATTTTACATACAGTAAATAAATTTTATGTAATTTGCTATTTACTATCTAGATAAATGTCTCATCTTTCTTTCTTTCAGTAAGCAAAGAAATAAATGGAATAAATATTTTGTAAGATTTTAGATTTATGTTAAAAATTAATGGTATTTAGTATTATGACTAAAAGTGCACTACTTTGTTTAAGTTAATGAACTATTAGTGCTCCATATAAAAGAATATGAATGACTTTGCATTTAAAACCAAAGATAATGTATGATTTTGGACTTTTTCTCTATAATAGTACTATTGTAGTAGTCAGCCTAGAATACCTCTATTCTTTACAAAAATACATTATTTCAAAAGATTCACTTTAATTATTTTATAATAATTACTTTACATAGAATTTAAATTCTTGTGATACTCCAAAACTGAAATCTATGAATATAGACACTTCAAGCCATCCAAATAGGGAAAAGAAATCTTTACAAATTGCTGATATCTCCCTACCTTATATTATATGTCCCGTCTTCATCTTTTATTTTCGTCAGTATTGTGTTTCGAATAGAAGAAATAATGACAAGAGGGTTACTGTAGAAAACTTTCCAAGTGTCACAAGGTTGAAGTCCCCTAACCAAGAATGCCAGGGAAAAATACGTAGAAATTAAAATAAGACATATTCTACTCCATCAAAAACTATTTATCTATAGTCCCATAATTGATAACGATCTTCACATAGAAGCTTCTGGATTTGACCTTTCTGTAGGTCAAACACCATTCAATTTTAGTAGGGCTGCGCTCATATTTACTTTTAAATCAGATCCAATCTAATCATTTTAAAAATTCTGTAAACTCCTTGAAGCTTTATAAAGAGCAAGGGTGTCATTGGTTTGGTTCGATCGGTTATTTTATAATTGACCAATATGAGCTCGAAGCTTCCTTCGTAACTCTCAAAACTTCTTCATAGTGGCTTCCTTACATCCCTCATCTCAGAGAGAACCTCAAAATGGCTCTATTTCATTATATTCCATCCATATCCCAATTCAATTCATTTAATATCCCTTTGGTGTCATTGACATAACAAATATCGTTTCTACTCTATCTATTTCTATTTTTTTTCTATATATGAAAGTTCTAAAAGCATCATATAATAATCCACAGAAATCACAATAGAAAAGAAATAAGAGAGGTTTGTGATGATTTTTCAATCTTTTCTACTAGGTAATCGAAGATATTTATGCATGAAGATAATCAATTCAGTCATTATGGTTGGACTCTATTATGGATTTCTGACCACATTCTCCACAGAGCCCTCTTATCTCTTCCGTCTCCGAGCTCTGGTTATGGAAGAAGGAACCGAGAAGAAGGTCTCAACAATAATTTATTTTATTATGGGTGAGCTCATGATGTTCATATCAATCTAGTGTGCGCCTCTTCATCTAGCATTGGGTAGACCTCATACAATAACTGTCCTAGCTCTACTATATATTTTCTTTCATTTGTTCTGGAACAATCACAGAGACTTTTTTTATTATGGATCTACTACCAGAAATTTAATGCGTAACCTCAGCACTCAATGTGTATTCCTGAATAATCTCATTTTATAATTATTCAACCATTTCATTTTACCAAGTTCAATGTTAGTTAGATTAGTCAACATTTATGTCTTTTGATGCAACAACAAGATCTTATTTGTAGCAAGTGATTTTGTTGGTTGGTTAATTTGTCATATTTTATTCATGAAATGGCTTGGATTGGTATTAGTCTGGATACGACAAAATCATTCTATTAGATTTAAGAAGTACATTCGGCCTAATAAGTACCTTGTGTTAGAATTGAGAAATTCTATGGCTCGGATATTTAGTATTCCTTTATTTTCCACTGCTTCTGAATAGAGATAGGGTTGCCTATCAATCGACAATCACTGATAGAATAAATCTACCCAGAGCCTCCACTGGTATACTGAATAAGTGCGGGCCTTTTTCCCCTACATCGGGAAATAAGCATTTGGAAGACTAAGGCTGAAAAAGGGGGTTGATACATCAACAACTCAATTAGACCGGCACGACCTATCCAGGAATCTGGAGTTGAACCCCTATAATATAGTAATTTTATTTTAAATTTAGCTACCTTGCGTAGACTAATAGAATTTTCCAGCGCCATTCAACCTTTAGTCACTAGCAAAATCCGAGCTAGACTAGGATCCGCCTCAACGTACTTTCCCTACCAAACAAAAGGGTCAATGATTTATGTTCAAGGTTCCCTTGGTGTATAAGAAAGGCCGCTAAGTAAGAAAAGAATAAATATACGCTCTTAAAGGCTAACCAGACTTTTTCTTCTTCTTCTTACCGGGAGTTAATATGATTTTTTCTTTTTCTTATTCTTCTTCGATGGATGGATGAATAGAGTAGGTGAAGAGTGATTCTGCCCCTGGCTTTGAATAGTAGGTTTCTTAGAGGCATCCGACATTTGACTCTGACCTTGCTTATCTTTGATGATATAGTCGGAAGTTAAACTAGCAATTTTCAAGTGTAAATTAACAACCTATTCCCGAAGAGATCGAAGATCATATTCTTGTATCCTATATTTATATAGAAGTACTCTTTTAACTTGCCCTACGCAGTCTTTCACATTCACAGATTTTGTATCAACCTAATCTTAGATTATTATCATACATCAAATTTTATACCATTCTAATTGTTCGTTTATTCTATTATGTATAATAAATCTAGACTTTTTAAAATCGTCCCAATCATATCGGTGACTTTTCAATATCGGTACGGTTCAGTTAATTTTCGCTATTTTTTAAAAATATCATATAAAAAGCATCGGTAGAAGTAGAATGCAATAACATACGTATTTTCATTAAACTTAGCAAACTTCTCTAGATATTTTTACATTTTAAAGGGTTATGAATTAAGAAATCTGAAAGATGGCTAGAGTATAAATCCATCAACTACTCTACAACAACGTAAAAGAAACTAAACAAATAAATATAAAGCATTCGAGTGGAAAGATATTAACGAAGCTGGGACTGAAACTCAAGAATAAAGTCTATATAATATCAAATATTAAAAAAGATAAATCTAAATCATATGAAATAAAACATAATCAATACATTGTAATTTGCTACTCATAATCGCTATAATACCTTGAATCTTGCTAGTGAATATGCTGAAAATGATTTAGTTTCATGAGATTAGCATAATAGGTTTGAGAATTATGATTTTGAGTTTATTACTTTTTGCCTTGTAATTGTTTTCATAATTTAAGACTCAAGAAAAATTTATTGTTTTATTATTTTTAAACTTAATATATAAGTATATTTTCATATATAAATTTATTCGGTACGGTTCGATATTTATTAGATTTATTTTTATAAAATAAAAAACATCCCCTAATTATCGGTATAGTTATAGATTTGTATATAAATCTATAATTTTATTCAAAGAAACCTAAAATCGATTCGGTGTAGTACGATTCTTTCGCTTTAGTTGGTTTTTAAATATCTATTGGCATCCCTAATAAAGGGAGCATCTCAAAATTTCATTCATAAAGAGATCCAAAACATCAAATATTCTCTTTGCCTTCTTCCTTTACTTGAAGATCAAATACAACCCAAGAAATTCGCATCTATCTCACGTTCGAGAAATACTCTTGAATTAGAAAGAATAATTCGGAAAGAAGAATAAAGAGAGAAAATAGAATTGTAATCATAAAGATTCATCAATAAATTATTTTTTTCCTTAAACGAAAAACCAACCTACTCATTAAACATGCATGACACTTATTTTTTTCTCCTTACTTTGTTTAAATTTTTATATACAGTATTTATGTCAATTTGTGCGTATATCAATTATTTTATCGAATATTTACTACTTTTATAGCATTACTTGTATTAAGTTACTTCATATGCACAAAGAGATAGAAAGAAATTACCTATTAGTATTTTTTTCGTCTTTATTAAAATTTTAACCTAAGACCTTATGATGATTCTCCGCCTACTTATTAATCACTAGACCAAAGTCTTGGATATTTATTTTAAATATTTTTTATACGACGTACAGTTCCAATACTCCTTTACATTAAATTTGTTTCCTTTTCCCTTCTCTTTATCCAAATTAAGCTTTTTTTCTTGCCGATCCACTATGGTCCATAGGATGTATGTCCAGTTTAATTTGATCTGAACGATGCATTAATCAATAGATATTGTCTATTTACGTCATGTAACAACGTAATTCATCATAACATGCGTCACGATCCAAATTCTTCCTTCATGGAATATTGTGACGGCACTCAATTTCTACGACTAAATAAATCTAATAATTTGCAAAAAAAGAATTAAAATATACAAAACTAGCAATTTACGGGTAGTATAATACAGAAGGTTATAATGCCGTTCAGCATGTATAAAACCACTATCTCAAACTGAACAAATACACTCTCAAAACCCGAAATCTCAAGAATCATAAGCTAAAGAAAATATATAAGCTTTCTAACTCCAGAAGTCTAATAATAAGAAAAATACACAGAAAAACCTATAACTGAAGAGAGAGTAGAGAGGGACTTCTAGTTCTGCGAACGCGGCAGAAATACGTTGAAGTCTCTAAATCGCCGTGCCTCATGGATAGTATGGCTGAGTAGAAGAACCTGAATCTGCACACAAAAAATATGTGCATGAAAGGGCATGAGTACATTACAGTGGTACCCAGTGCGTACCAAGCCTAACCTCGATCGAGTAGTGACGAGGAAGGACAGAGCCCTACTAGTTTATATATATATATATATATATATATATATAACAAGGTAAAAATAATAAGAAATATTATAGTATAATTGAACTGCTAACAGTCAATAAAGTTGAAATCAAAGAAACAAATAACTTAGTACACAGAGTGAAAGCAACATGGGATCTCTTGGGATATCGTCCCTTAGTCCAAATCGTAAATGCGCAAGGGATCTCCCAAAATACCAATCTGTAGTCCCCCAAAATAAATTTTGAGTATAGGGTGATCTCCCGGGATACCATCCCATAGTCCAAAAGTAAATGCACAACAATCTCAACAAGGAATTTACAGTTCTATACAAGTTAGTATCAAGAAAACACGTAATTCTACCCTAAACATGCTACATAGAATTCAAGTAAAATATTTAAATCACTTAAGACAGTTAAGTCACATAAGCATGCTTTCCTAAATTACACATGAGGTCTCAAATAGTAATATTACTCAATTAAAGGAAAAACATAGATACTTATTTAATAAAAAATGGGTGTTTTCAACAATTAACACATGTACGCATTCGCTACCTCAGTACAAGGCATTCATATAACAACAGTACCAAAATCCTAAGAGGAGTATCCCCCACACAAAGTTAGGCAAGCCACTTACCTCGAACCAAGCTCAATTCAAATCTAAAATTACGCTATTGCCACGAGTATCCAACTTCGAGTGGCCCGAATCTAACCAAATCAATTTTATGATGTAAATATAACTACAAACAACTAATTTAGCTAATGAAATCGAAGCTAAGGCAAGAGAATAGAAAATACCCGAAAATTACTCCCTGGGCCTACGTCTCAGAATTGGGTAAAAATTACAGATTATGAACTCTCATTTACTCACGAGTTCACTCGTACAAAAATCATCCCAATCCGACGTCAAATTCTTATCCAAAACTAAGATTTCCCATTGAGGAACTTTTTTCCCATTTTCAAACTTCTACCCTCAAATTCCTTAATTAGATGCGAAAAACAGCAATAGATAAATGTATTAGAACCAATTTAGAGTTAGAATTCGTTACCCAATAGTTCATCATCAAAATCTCTCAAGAAATCACCTTTTATCGAGCTTTAAATCAAAATTTGAAGTTATGAACTCAAAACTTCGATTTCACTCTTTTCTGTCCAGCGATCCGCTTTTACAAGGGGTCCATCGCACCTGCAGAATTTCATTAAGCCTCCAGATTTCGCGCCTGCGCTCCTCTCTTCGCAGATGCGATTCCGCTTCTGCGGTCCTTGAGCCGCATTTATGACCAACTGCCCTTATGTTTTAGACAGCATCTGTGGTTGCCAGACCATTTTTGCGGAGCCGCACCTGCGGTCCAAGTTCCGCAGGTGCGGATCCAATATTAGCATATCAGATAATTGTTGTCACACCCTAAACCTGGGCCTGGATGTAATACGACACCCGATGCCTGACTACATGTGATCGAGCGAACCAACTGGCTGACTGAATCAACATGTGTTATCATAACATAGTGAATGCCGAAGAAAAACTAACACATGCTGATATACTGAAAGTCTGGATGATATAAATCTAAGTGCGTAAATACTAATACAATTCTAAAATATATTTGTAGCTCACATGCTTAATATGAAAAGCCTGCGACTCTGTCTAACTGTTCTTCTAGTCTATGAAGCCTCTAATTTGTACTGAAAATATTGACTATCTGAATATACTCAGGATTGTAGTAATGATAATGCCCCCAAAAGAACTGGGGATCATCAAATAGCTGGTACTAGAATCCTAGCACTCTGAATCATCAACATGTAAATCATTACCTGCATCGTGAGATACAGGCCTCGGGCAAAAGGGACGTCGGTATATTTGAATTACACTGGTATGTAAAGAAACTGAAAGGAAGAATTATAAATGCTGAAACTAAAACTGAGCTGATAACTGATAATTGATAATTGATAATTGATAACTGAAATGATAACTGTCGAAATTGAACTGAAATGATAATTGACAACTGATAACTGAAATATATCTAAAATGATAACTGATAACTGAACTTAACAAAAGAAGTAAGGATATGCGTACTCCCACATTTGAATAATGATTTATCTGTTTATCTGAATAAGCTACGACATCTGGCCCAATATATATGTGCACAAGCTAAGACCTCAGGCCCAAGTATACTTATACATAACTATGGCCTCAGGCCCAAAAATGCATAAAGCATAAACTACAGCCTCAGTTCCTAGTATACGTATACATAACTACGACCTCAGGTCAAAAAATGCATAAAGCATAAACTACAACCTCAGGACCAAGTATGCATAAAGTATATAAACTACGGCCTCATCCCCAAATATAGGTGTTCAACATTCAGGAATTGAGAATCAAACTGCAATACATAATAGTAAAATACTGAGTCACATTGAGTTACATGATACTAGAATATTGGATCACACTAAGTTACAAAATACTGGAATACTAAATAGGTCTAGACTGAGACATGTATTCTTGAACTGATTATGAACACCGAAACTTCAACTGTTTATGGCTTACTGGGTAATATATACTAAGACTCGGGGGCATCAAACCCAAGTCTATATTGAATACGCACTGAGCTCATAACGTTCAGAATGAAAGTCATGAACGAGTTATGAAGTTAGAAAATACAAGTTCTGCAACTATTCAAGGAACTAGGCTTAACTATATTTTTGAGGTAATTAATAACTTCGTAAAATAAATGTAGTATAGGGAGAATCATTAACATTTCCAAACATAGAGAGTTAGCCTCACATACCTTAACTTCCTGCTCTTGAGCGTATACAATATTTGCCAACCCTTTCAACTTTAATCTATATCAATACAAGTCAAAGGGATTCCATATTAGCAAAAACACCATCATGGGAGGCTTTCCAACCATGCCCCATGATCCCTAGGGCGTGCCTCGTGGCGTCCTAACAAGCCTCCCAATGCCTAGCGCCACGGACGGCCCCATGGTCTTGACCGTGCCAAGTGACAAGAACGCATGTGCCACTATCGCCCCATCGATATCCCTTGCCAGTGCCCAGCCGCAGACATATTCCAACAATGCTGCGCGCATAGACAACACCGCTTGCACAGACCATGATGCCAAAGACAATGCTGCTGAAAATGGACATGACGTTGCCTTTTAGAAAACTAAGTCATTTTCATTATAAATAGAGTAGTTTTATTTCAAGTACTTCCATTATGTTTCTCTAGCAAATTCTTGTATAGTCTTGTAGCTTTGGATTATTTATTTAAGTATTATTAGGGGGTATCAAGCAATCAAAACTTTCTAGCAAGCAAGCAATTCTCTGTATTGGTGTCTCCCCCCCCCCCTCAACATCGTGTTGCTTTTCTGTAATAGCTTTCATTAATGCAATCAAGCTTTCTTTAAATCTAAATTCTCATTTATGTTCTCTCAATTCCTCTTGACATTGGTTTTCCCGAACGACACTGATGATCTAGTCTAGCGTACGGCGGGGACCTTAATTGGCGGACATCAACTGCACTGACATCAATTGCTTAGCCTTATGTCACCCTTCCAAAGAATCTCACGAAGGCGCCGCGTAACAACACTCATGTTTTGGTCCCCAAAGACTTTTGTCAAGCACTTGGTGAGAATAAATCCCCTTAGTCCTTATTAATGTCATTTCTACACCAAATAACCCATTCTCTTGCTTCTACATAAATTCTAAAGTCTCAAATGGTTATAATCAACATAATTCTTTATCACCCATAAGGTAAACAACACCCTTAACCAACAATCAACAATCAATAACCCAAACCTATAATCGTTCATGTTTTTCTATTAAACCCATCAATTCATATCTTATGAACTAGTCTATGATCATTAATTTAATGATAGAATCAATTAGAGGGTGAAGATTTTACCTTTTTGACGTTCAATCTTCTTGAATTCGAGTTCTAGGGTTTCTTCTCTCAACAATGATGACCCAATCAAATATCTAATGATTCGGAAGGTTTACCCATGTTAATAAGATGTTGAGAAATCGAAATTAACTTAGAATCAACATTAGAACTTACCTTGGGCGGTGGAGGGACCCTTAAGGAGTTAGGTTTTTGAGAGTTTTCTTTTCTAGAGCAAGTTTTTATATTTTGGATATGTGGAGGATGAAATAAGGCTAAAAATGACTTTTCAAGTTGGACACCACGTCCCAGTAGTCCTGACCACAGTCCCGACCATGGTAAATAGCTGAAGCACTGCCTCAGGACAACGGTCGCGACCAAATGCGGCCGAACGCGGTGGTTACACACTGTTATGTAAAACATGCATAACATTCTGTACAGAACTCTGTTTGGGATCCCAATATATCGTTGGAAATTTATTTCAAAGGCCTACAACTTTCATGCTTTACATTTTCCCAAATTCTTTACACATTTTCACTAAACCTTCTGGAAGACGGACCTTCTGCAAACTTAATCAATTTGTCGAATCTTATGCACCTCACTTTCCGTCTTGATTCCAAAACAATTAGTTTTAACCATACTCATCCCGCTAGGACTTCATATGCGTAAAATATCAAATTAATACCCATATAATGTATCCACACTAGTCCGAATATACGGGATGTTACAATTTTTAAGTCCAAATTCAATTTCTTTAAGCCTCCGAAACTCACCTGAGGCCCCTGGGACCTCAACCAAACATGAGAAGCAATCGTAAAATATCATACGAACTTAGTCGAGCCCTCAAATCACATAAAAAATGCTAAAATCACGAATCACTCTCCATTCCAAGCCTAATGAACTTGAAATCTCAAGAATTCTACAACCGATGCCTCAACCAACCAACACATGTCCGATTGACCTCAAATTTTGTACATAAGTCACATTCAACACTACAGAACTATTCCAACTTTCAGAATCGGATTCCGACTCCGATATCAAATTTTCACTATCGATTCGAAAACTTCAAAAATTTTACTTTCGGCATTTCAAGGCTAAATAAGCTACTGACCTCCAGAACACAATTCGAACATGCCCCTAAGCCCGAAATCACCCAATGGAGCTAACAGAATTGAAGGAATTCCATTCCGAAACCGTTTTCACATTGTTCCTACTATGATCCAAATTCTAAAGCTTAAGCTTTCATTAAAAGACTAAATGTTCCAAAACTCAAAACGAATCATCCCGGTAAATTACAATAGCAGAAATAAATATTGAGGAAACAGTTAATGGGGGAATGGGGGTAAATTCTCAAATCATCCGGCCGGGTCGTTACATCCTCCCCTTTTAAAACATTCGTTCAGCATAGAAACATACGTGAAGTGGTAAAAAGACGAGGATAACGGCTGCGCATATCCTGCTTGGTCTCCCAACATGGAATAAACTAGAATTCCATATATGCAATGTGGAAGAAACTAGAATTCCATTACATAAACTATTGACATAGTTTTATACATTAACATACACATAATTAATACAATTACACCTCTACCTAATTATCTAGGACATGTGCAAGACAACTCAACATGTACATTAAAACCGATATATATCAACATATATAGAAGGTGAATAATTACTTTACGAGGATTAATTGTTGTCGAGCTTCAATCCTAATCTCTTCCTTCATTCTTCTTATGAATTCTTCAAATTTCTTGTTCAGTTCCTCCATGCTCAACTTACTCAATGCCTCATCATTTTCTTCTTCTTCTTCTGCTACTACTACTTCTATGTCTTCCATTAAAAATCCATTCTCATGAGACTCCATTTCATTTTCTTCATAATTATTATAATCTGCCTCTACTATATTGTTAGTCCTACAACATTCTTCATCTCCAAAACCACCTTCTTCCTTTGACGTTGCCTCTTTCTTATTATATTCCATGAGTACTGCCGAATTTGTGTTTTCAACGTTTCGAGACTTACTGAGTTGTATCATCACTTTCTTATCTTCATGTATCACATGTTCATTTGATGTATTACATAGAGGTTCGGCTTCTAATTGCAACTCGTTCAAGAATCCATTTTCTTCTTCTCCCTCCTCCTTCTCCTTCTCCTCGCCTGAAGACTTAGCAAGGAGCACCAAGAATATTCCATTGCATATCAAAAACACGTAGTTTTTGTCCGTAGCATGGCTTACAAGTTGGAAAGGAAATGCAGAATATGAGAATTTTAATGAATGGGTGAAGAAGGAGAAGTAAGATGATGAATAGGAAAATAGGAATGAAAATAAAGAAATTAAAACTAGTAGTTGAGTGAATATCTTGATAGGCTGAGATGCCAACAATCTGACCACGCTTTGTAATAAGCTTTGGTACTTCATTTGTTTAGTTATTTTTATTTTTTCCTGTCTTGGCTTTCCTTTTGAAGAGAGGAGGAGGAGGCCAAGGATAGTAAGAAACTAAGGTTATGCGCAAATTAAAGAAATTGATAGAGGTTGGTGCATTTTATAGGCATTTCAAAAAGAGTAACGCACTAGCTAGCTGGGTGTTTGGCAAATTAAATATTGGGATTAATATAATTCCGTGTATGGTCAGTTCGCTGTTTATTGTGTCAAATTTATAACACTAATTATTGTTGCTGAAAAATACCTCAATTATGCATATATTCACAGAAAATAAAAGTATGTCAGAAAATACAAAATTCAATCCGAAAGAACACATGCAAGTTACTATCACACGTATAATTTGTCATGTGAATAGTCATTTATTGTCGACTCCCCTTACATAATTTTCATATGGTTCCATCACTTAAAATGACAACATATTTTACTTTTCCAGTCTAATCTTCAAAATTTTTTTCACCATGTGGCATATCAATCATACGGTTTTTCTTAAATAGGTTGGAAAACGGTTTTTTTTTTTTAAAAAAAAAAATCTTTTTGAGTGATACTATATGGATATTATGTAAGGCATTGAATTGAGTGGTAATAATCGGCTAAAAGTACATACAATATGATGACAATTGTCCATATTTTAGCATAATAATATTTCAAGTGTATTATGATGCTTTGAATTTAATTGTGTTGTTTACTTATGTAGGAGTGATTGAAAAAAGAAGAGAGGAATAATGGTTCAGTGCCCAGCACCAACCGTAGCTCCGAATTTCAGTGCCATAGTCGGTACCTAGCACCCATTATAGCATCGAATTTCATTGCCATAAATAGTGCAGCACGCCCAGCATATTTCGGAGGCCAACTTTTTCCTGTTTTGCTTGGACTTGGTTAAAATCTCTAAGACTTTTTCTACACCTATAAATAGTCCATGCACACACTTTTCGAAGGGAATTCGACCTAAGGAGAGCAAGGAGTCGTCGTGAAGACCGAATTTTATCTTTTCTTCCGTCAAACTTAGTAATTTTTATATTTTGTTTAGATGATTTATTGTTTGGCTTGCTATCATATTTATTCGGAGCTAAATTTCTCGCTCTAGGGTTGTGATTCTTTCATGACTATTGTTATATGGATATTGATTTTGGTTTCTTCATTATCATATTTGTTTATTTATTCAATCTGGCACTTAATTATTTCAGTGCTTGATCACCAATTGAATATTATCTACGAATCTAGAATTGAACTCGAATGTGGAAATTCTAGATTGCATTTAGGATTGAGCAGAGCAAGTTCTTGAACCTAAGCATCAAGGAATGGATTCGCTATTAAGATAGACATATACCTAATTGCCTTGCTTGGTTGATGTACATGAATTATGTATGTGTTCTTGCTAGTTCTTATTCCATAGACATATACGCGTTAGATTACCTTGAATATGCGAGTAAGAACTTGACAGATTCTAATGAGCGATATTAACTTTGTCAACCAATAAGCTAGATAACTAGTTAGTCCATCTAATTGAAGAATATAATTGAAATATATATTAAATAGTCCATAACCCTAGACCATTTTTATTATATTGATAACATAAAAATTTGTTCTTCCTTTATTCAGAGTTCATTATTTGTTTTCGTCTTATTTTAATTAGACTAGAGTCATATATACATCTAGATTTAATTATTATTTAGATAATTATATAATTTAAGTTAATTAATAATTAATCATAAATTTTCGTGGGTTGGACGTCCGACTTTTAATCGTACGATTATTCATCAAATCACGCATCAAAATTTAGCATCCATCCATCCATGGGTGGCACCTTAGGATTGCCATGTGGAGGGGGGCAAACAACTGTTGGTTATACTCATCCATTCACTCAACTCTTGATGTGTTCATTTAGCGTATAATTGAAATATTTTAGCTGTCCCACATTACCAAATTGTGTATTGGTGTATCGAGAGACAGATTTGCTTTGTTTTATGGCTGAGGTTTTGAGTCGTTTGACCCTCTTTTTTAATTATTTTGCCTCCATGATTGAGCATCCTTATGTGTCAACTCAATCAGTTGCACAAGGGAATTGAATACACCAAGCTACTGTATAACTTATTTAAAGATTAAAAAATAGAATACTTGTACACTATGTTAATTACGAGGATGAATATTAATTATAAGGTGTGTATTGTTTATTAGTTCTTAATTAGGTTACGTCATTGTTCTATCACTATTTTTATAATGTCGTTGGAATATTTCGTGGTGATAGATTTTTCTTAAGTTTCTTTTAGAGTTAAAATCGTTAGTAGCTAACTGATAGCCCCTCGGCTTGATTAATTAAATATGGCATGAACTTGACGAGGAATTTACATTATGGACCTTGGTACGGTTCTATGTTGATTGTGGTATCATATTGACAAAGCTGTCCGACATGGGCAGGTATAGATGGGCATAAATATTTTTGACCTTGAAAAAATTAGACCAAACATGCTAATAATCGCACAAAAAAAAATATTTTGATAATTACTACTGAGCTAGTAGTATGTTCTCCATGAACAGAACAACCTATGAAAAGGAAATAAAACCGATTGATTTCCTGTTTGGTTAAGTTGATGCCTTTCACGCCACTGGTGAACGCAATACGTGATCTCGAGGGTTAATTGTTCTATCAAATTTGAGAATATCAGGCATTTTAAACTTTTTAGGAATACTTGTCAATATCCACCCCTTTGATTATGGTTGGTACACCTGGTATATGCTCTATACGATCGTTCTGTTCCTTCAACTGTTTCTGAAAAGTTAGCACTATTTTTGTAAATTAGACTTATTTGGATTACCTGACCCTCAATCACGAGATTCATTAGCATTTTCTCCACTTCCTGAATTATCAAGACTTGAACTCGGGTTCTCCAAAATTGATGTATTAATTGGTGGAAGAGTTTGCACCGTATTGGGTAATCCTCTGACAAAGCTTGTAGCACATTCTCCACGTGTTATGCAATTAATTACTTTAGAGCGTCTTTCTCCACGGTTTGGTCGTTTCCATGCTGATCGTCAACGCGTAAAGTGGACCTTTCAGGCGAACTTCCATGGAACTGTTGAGGGGATCTCGTAGGTGTGTGGTGTGGTGGAGTAGCACCTTGTTGGTTCAGCTGGTTGTTGTCGTTAACGGTAGTTATATTTGTCTGTTAATGATTGGAAAGGAAACAGATTATCAGATTCCCAGTAACGACTGTCACACCTCCTTTTTTACACACCACACATATGTAAATGTAATTTGTCACTATTTAATACTACACTCCGAGAAGAGATGTAATAACAATCAGACAAGGAGTTTTTCCACTTGAAGGACAGTCGGGACGGGATCAATTTATTAATTATTCAGAGTCGCCACTTGGGAAAATAATGGTGTCCCAAGTCACCGGTTTAATCCCGAACCGAGGAAATTTATGACTCTGTAATACAGTCTGCGAAACTAGAAACCTGGATAAGGAATTCTGTTAACCCGGGAGAAGGTGTTAGGCACTCCCGGATTCCGTGGTTTTAGCACGGTCGCTCAACCGCAATTTTTGTTTTTATCTGATTTCTTTATATATTTTAATTAGGTGCTTTTACGTTCCGCTTTTCAATTTTAGAAGAATTGCGACGTCACGAAAACACATTTCGAGTCACACAGCAACCAGTACGCCTGTGACTTTAATGTATTTCAGTTTCGCCGGGATATAGATTTGGGTCACATAAATGTGCACCCGTAATTAGGAAAGTAATTAATTTAAAGTCGTGCCTAAAGATTCTCCGTCTTTTGTTAACTTCAGGAAAGACCGTGAAATTCGCTAAACGGTTCTTCCGATTCTAAATTTTATTACAATTGATTGAGGGCCCCACAATTGTGTATCTTTGTTTGGCGAGGCTCATCTCATTTATTTAAGGATTATACCTAAAGTATACTATATATTTTTTACTTGTTAACTTGTTTATTAGCCTAAAGCAAAAATCCATGCTTAAAATACCGTTAATTGTATCACTGGCCATCCCAACTATGAGTAGCGCTGGACAGTATTGCATGAGATGAAGGTGGTTTTCCAACGTCAAAATTAGAGCTGATTTCGTTATCTTCGATCATATGTTGAGTGATTAACGTTTCTATTTCACTCCCAATTCTAGTTACAGGCCATCAAACGGGCCTGGGCCTCTACCATTTCCACTTGAATTATGTTAGATTTTCTTAAACCAAACTAGCACTGATAATTTGATTATAAATTGGTAACTCTCGAATTATTGCTGAATCATAAACTCATAAACTTAGAGAACTAATTTTCAAATCATTAATGATCATAAAGTCAATTTAACAGTTGATATTCGAAATGCATACGTTATTTGAGTAGTTATTCTCATTCATATATTGAAATGACAACTAAAATATAAACTAATATGGTTAAGCTGTTATTACATTTGAACTAACTTCATAGTTTAATCATCATTAACTCACAACCTGCCTTCAATTAACATTTGAATTCCTACTGTGAACTCATTCCAAAATTATTAACTAACAGATTATTACTAACAGTTACTTACTAATCAAATCAAATCAATATTTACATACTAACTGCAGAATTACTTACTAACTAACTAATTACTTACTAACTGCAGAATTACTTACTAACTGAAAAATTAGTGTAAGAGTCTTTAAATCAGTTAGCAATCTAATGGATAGAAATTAAATCAATATTTACATACAGCAGAATCATCAATTAACTAGGCTTAACGATTTTACGATTATTCTACTCCTACTGTCCAGCAACAATCACAGGATCACACAAATGTGCATTTCATTCCAGATTCAAAATCACAATTACATCAGGATCCGAATATGCACCTGGAAATTACAATGAGGAAAGAAGAAGTCAGTTGCAGCAGCACACAAACAGCAGCAACAGAATAACAACAGCAGCAGCAGTTCACAACAACCGCAGCAGTACACAACCAACAGCAACAGTACACAACCACAGCAATAAAACACAACCACAGCAGTTGCAAAACAACCACAGCAGCAGCAATGTACAACAATAGCACCAGTAGAACAACAACAAACAGAGATAGATGCAAGCACCAACACAAAATCTGGCCAAAACTCAATGAAACAGCAACAAGCACACTTAGGAAATTTTCCTTCCTATTTCTTGTATGTCTCTATTTTTTCTCTTCTCTCACAGGCTCTTACAGTGTTTATGAGTGTATATCAATACATACTCAGTGTATTTTCTCTATTCAACTTGATGCTCTCAATTTTCAGAATGTATTCAAAGCTTAAGGCTTTTTCTTTTTAGACCTCCCTCTGTTAGTCTCCAGTGTGTCCTTAAACTCACCAGCTCCTCAATCCTCTCTCTGCCTATGAAAATCAGTCCAGAATTGAAATACTAAGAAAAGCTCTCAAAAACTCTCCAATTTTTTTTCAGCTTCTCCTTTCAGAATACCTCTCCCTATCTCTATGTATATCCTTTCAGTGTGTTCTCTATATCCTCTTTTATAGGCCAAAACCAGAATCTTTATTCCATTCCACAGCTCACATTCCAGCCTGTATTCCTCCCTCCATGTGCCATCACTTTTAACCCTTTAAACATTCCCCATGTGTGTTCTGATTTTTACAACTGACAAAGCACTTAACAGACTTAAAACATAATATTTTGGCCCTGATATTCTCTGACTTCCTACTCTCAAAACAAACAATAGTGTTCTCCCCCACTTGAATCCACTGACAAACCCCTTTTCATTATAGAACTGTTTTATTAAACTATATCAATGACATGCTGAATCAGGCATGCCTGATTATCACATGGCTTCCATTTGGTTCAAATAGTTTTAGGTTCAATTATAACTATCAACCAAGGCAATTTCTAATCAAATTCACATTCAAGTTCACTGCCCTATCATTCTACCAATCGAACTTATGCGAAACTACATGACGACATTCAATTAGTCGATTATAACATGTATCGAAAACAGTCAATCGCAACAACAATGATTCAAGCAATTCTCGGCCAATGCTAGAAAAATACAAAGCTAACTATTCGACGATATTAAATGAAGTAAACATACAATGCTATCACAACAAACACAATCAATCGGACATAAAAGAACAAGAATCCTTTCGACCGAATAAAATGGTCATTTGAGAAGAAGCGAATGAAAATTTGAAACACACAAACACTAATACTAAATAACAAATATAACAACAAATAAAACAAAAAGAAGAAGAACAAAATACCTTATAATTGTAGGCGACCCAGGCTCGAACTCGGACTCGAATTATTGAAGCCAAACGGGTCTTAATTGAGGTGTTCTCGGTTGAGAACACCTAAATTAAGGTCCATTGGGCCTCAATTTCTATTCAATTTTAACCCTCTAAAATTAGGGTTCTTGAGGGCTCGGATTGGGGTTCGATAATTTCTGGCGGGATTCGAACAAAACGGGGCATGGATTCGTGGAGGAGAAGGTCTGGCGGTGGTATGGTGTCAATTTTGGGGCAATTGGTGTAAGTTAGTCTTGGGCTCGAATCTTCAATTGAAGATTCGAGAAGATGTAGCTAGATTCGAGCCAAGGGGTTTGTGGATTTGGGTTCAAGGGCGTGATGGAGGCTTTGTGGTGTTAAAATGGCGTGGTTTGGACCACCGGAACCGCCGTGAGGCGATTTCCGGTTGGTGGAGCACGGTAGCATGCGGCGGCGTTAACTTGACTCTAGGGTTTAGAGAGTGAGGCGAGGAATGGGGATTTGGGGCGGGGGGGGTGGTATTTGGTAAATTAAAATGCCACAATTAATTTGGGCCGTTGGATCCTTGGAGTCCAACGGCTCAGATCAATCCTTTTCTTTAGAACGGCGCCGTTTTGGTTAAATGGGGGGGGGGGGGGGGCTGGGTCGTTTGCGTATTTGGGCTAACCGGATTTGGATTGGGTTCCGATTTGGGCTTGGCATTTTGATTTAGCCCAGTCCAATTATTTCTTTCTTTTCCTTTTAACTTCTAATAAACAAAAATTCTAAGTATACTACAAAAAATCAAATTAATTTATAAAAAATACTAACTAGGTTCTACTAACAATTAACACATAAAATTAAATACCAATAAAAATTTATAAATTACACAATTTTGATTAAAAATATTAAAACACACAAAAACATATTTTGTTTTTTTTTTAATTTTTATGAGACAAATTACTTAATTAAATTATAAATTCAAATGCAACATATACACATTAATTTACGAATAATTACGCACAAACAAACGCAAAACGAAAAAGTAATAAAATTAAACAAAATTCAGAGAAAATCACACACAGCACAAAGACTATATTATTTTTTTTGAAATTTGGGAGTAATTCTCATGTAGGGCAAAAATCACGTGCTCACAACGACACCAATTTGTTTAACCTAAAAATCGAACTCTTGGTCATAGTCAATGTTTAGAAGAAATCGGGTTACTGATAACCAAGATTTAATTCACTTTCCTTACAATTGGAAGAATACATCAAGGAATGGAAATAATTGATATCGAAAATATGAAATAGACTGATTTAGAACTTTGAGAATAAAGTAAAGAATGATTGCCTAAATTTCAATAATTGTCTTGTGCTCTGACAAATGAGATTTAAGCCCTTATATAGGAACATACAATTATAATGGTGCCCTTACTTATTTCGGGCTCACTAATAGAATTAATTGCCTTGATTGCCTGTTTCCATATACAACCATAACGGAAATATATATGAATAACTAATCCTTATAACTATAAGGATTTCCCTTCCTTATTTATGACAAATTCGTGTATCTTCCCTTTTTTATAACCTTTATTCGTTTTGTTCCTGTTTCTCCTTTTAAACCTGTCAGGTCGGCCTTTTCTAAGTATAACCCTGTGGGTGTTTCTCTCATGCCTTTTATACATTCTTTAACCCATCTAATTAAGAATGATACTTGTCCTTACATCGATGTTACACGTATCATGCTCCGTCAGCTTATTGATAGCCCATGTGTCATATTGTTTTCCACCAATATAGCAGTTATAATCGAGGTTGGAGCGCTTTATATCGAGACCCGAGAAGAATGAATGACATATCTGAGATCTGACACGGTGAAGCAATGCACCCCTATAACTTCTCGAAGATAAGATGAACAGTTATGCACAACAGGTAGGGGTCATACTATTCACCCTCAATCGTATATTACGGCGCGAATCCCATTCAGTATCAGTTAAAGATCAACAATTACTGGAAGGAGAAGATTTTTTACTTTTTATAGACTTGTACTAGGACTAAAATTCTCCTACTATATAAAGGGGAAGCTCTTCCTCAGTCTGATACATTGTAACACGCATTTCAAAGGAATAAGCACCTACTTTGGTATTCTATCTATTGTTCAAGGTATTACACATTTGTTCTTTTTTGCACGCATGATGAGCTTGTACTGAGGGTTTGATCGAGGAAGAGCCCTAATGTTCAATCTAACATCAGGCTTAGTCATTACATTACGATTAGTTTGTTTGTTTATTTTGTCTTTAATTGATCTATATGTTATTCTTAATTATTCGTGTTAAATTAAACCACATATCCTTTAAACTGCGTACAAATTTAATTGTTACTCATCTTTGGGTTAAACAATTTGGCGCTCATCGTGGGGATAAGGATAATAGTGGTGATTTGATATGAATCGCCATAACACACCCTAATTTACACTTGCTCTTTGAAATCTTAATTTTCAAGTTAGCCTGAGAATATCAAACTCTCAGTCTGATCACTTGAACATTAATGCAGAATTAGGCCATCATGGCAAAAATAACAATGTGGGCCCTAATAATGATGTGTTTTCTCCCAATCGCCGACCTGGTCGATGATAACTCATAGGTGGCAATCAACATCAATTTGCTAACCGATCCTGAAAATAGTGTTCGCAAGGGACCATGGCCAATGGCTCGAGAACCGCCCGAAGGTAAAGGTGATGTAGTGAGGCTACATTAATTTTCAAAACATGGTAGGCTCATCAAGCAGCAATAGCATAGTTGCAGAACCAAAGCCATGACCCTAACAGGGCCGAGGCCAAGCAATCCCGAGAAAATACTTTAAAAGATGAACAAGTTGCCTTAAGAGCAGATTAAGTCGAGCCCGAGGAAACTTTGGACATTATGAAGATGCTCGAAACATTAATGAAACGGGTGGAGTCAGGCAAGAAAAAGATCGATGCCAACAACAAGAATGTGTAAACGTACAACTCCAAGGTTGATCAGATCCCGGGAGCACCTCCAATTTTAAAGGGACCAGACTCCAAAAAAAATCATCTAGAGGTCCTTCCCCCAAAAAGTAGCACCGAAGCTGATCCCAAACAGGTTTTGAATTCCTGACATTCTCATTATAATGGGACCACGGATAAAAATTAGCATGTAAGCTCCTATACATACGCGATTAAAGGGAACGACTTGGAAGATTTGCTGGGGAAACCTTGTCCAAGGGAGCAATGGTATGGTATTAGAACTTGCCTCAAAATTCTACTGAATCATTTACTATGCTTGCGAATGATTTCGTAAAGGCCCATGATGGAGCCATCAAGGTCAAGACCGGTAAGTCAGATTTCTTCGAGGTCAAATAAACGATTAACGATATGCTCAGCGAGTTCGTGTCAAGATTCTAGGTCAAACAGATGGATCTTCCACTAGTTACGGATGATTAGGCCTTTCAGGCATCTACTCAGGGGCTCAACCCCCAAAGTTTCGTGGCCTCTCAATAGCTAAATCAATATTTGGTAAAGTACCCAGCGGTAACCTAGGACAACATCCACAACATGTACCAACCGAAGATCAAGGTTGAAGATGACCAACTCAAGGCCCCTTCTGAATTTGCTTACCCCATCAGATAAGGAGCCCATGACGGTCCAAGATAGCTATCATCCATACAATACGAATCGCGGGGGAACGGATTCAGGTGTCACCTGGAAAGGAACAAGAAGATAGATGATCAAGGGTCGAGCGATCTGGGCATGACTAGCAAGAACGAGTTCGAAAGGTCGCCTGGGAATAGGGAAGCATCATGGTTATCAGAGTACAATTTCAACGTTGACGCTACAAGAATTGTATAATTTCAACGTTGACACTGCAAGCATTGTGTCGGCCACAGGGCGCATCAAAGAGACCAAGTGGCCTCGACCATTGCAATCCGACCCTTCCTAGAGAGTTCCTAATTTGATGTGTAAGTATCACAGCACTCGTAGAACTGAAAATTGCTGACAGTTAAGAGAAGAAGTTTCTCAATTTTTCAATAATGGGCACCTCCGAGAATTCCTAAGCGAGTGAGCTAAAAATCATTTCATAAATAGGGATGATAACAAGCAGGTCGAACAAAAAGGAGCCTCAACGTGTAATCAACATGATCATTGGAGGAGTCCCATGATAAGATTCACTAAAATGTCTATTATTATGGCAAAACGCACCAGCATTACGTTCCAGAGGGAGCTATCTTGTTAAGCAATAAAGATATTGATGGTATCATACAACCTCGTAATGATGCACTGGTAATATTTGTACTCATCAATAAATCCCTAGTTAAATGTGTGTTGATTGATCTAGGTTGCTTTACCAATATCATCAAACTGAGGGTCGTAGAGCAACTAGGCTTACATGATCAAATTGTACCGGTGGTCCGGGTATTGAATGGGTTCAATATGGCATGTGAGACCATGAAGGAGAGATAACTATGCCGGTAAACACTGCCAGGACAACCTAATAAATGAAGTTGTACGTTATCAAAGGGGATATTAGGTACAACACTTTATTCCGAAGGCAATGGGTCCACTACAAGAGGGTATGCCCTCGACCTTACACCAAGAGCTGACATTTCTCACACCAAGGGGAGTCAAAACAGTCTACGAAGAATATTCGACCACACGGGAGATGTTTATTATTTATAAAGTAATCCCGGTGCCCACGATCTCAACATCGAGAATCATAGAACCAACCAAAAAAGAAGATACCAAATAGCAATCATTGATATCAGCCTAAGTTGAACCAGAGAAATATGAAGAATAAGGAGCGGACGATGAGGATGATTAAAGTGTCCCGAGATCATTCATAGCTCTTGATGACACTGGTGCCACCAAATCAATGGTCTAGGAGTTAGAGGAAGTCATATTAATTGAGCACCTACCAGATCGAAAGGTATAACTGGGAAAGGGGTTAACGCCTGAGCTTAAAAAAAAACCTATTAATTTTCTTAAAGCTAAAGCTAGCTATTTTTCTTGGTCTCATCTAGACATGACAAAGATCCCACTGGAGGTAACCACTCACAAGCTGAGTTTGGATCCGAAGTTCCATCTGGCCAAGTAGAAGGGAAAGTCACAATCCTAGACCAAACACGTATTCATCAAGGATGAGGTATCCAAACTTCTTCAAAAAAAGTTGCATTCGTGAAGTTAAATACTCGGATTGGTTAGCTAACGTAGTGTTACTTATAAAAGGAAATAAACAGAAGATGTGTGTAGATTATAAAGACCTAAACAAAGCATGCCCAAATGATTCTTTCCATTTTCTTTATATCGACGTGATAGTCGAGCATGAGATACTTAGTTTTCTAAATGCCTACTAAGAGTACAACCAAATTTGGATGGACCTGGACGAATAAGAAAAAACTTCTTTCATAATAAAATTCAGCACCTACTACTATAACGTAATGTCGTTCCGATTAAAGAACCCCGGTGCCACCTATCAATGCCTAGTAAACCATATGTTTAAAGAACCAATAGGAAAACTAATTGAATTTTATATTGATGATATGTTGGTCAAGTCCCTGTGAGCAGAAGACCATTTGAAACATTTGTGGGAAGCTTTTGACATATTAAGAAAGTACAACATGAAGCTAAACCGGATAAGTGTGCATTTGGGGTTGGTTCGGGCCAGTTTCTCAGGTTCATGCTGTCTAATCGAGGGATAGAGATCAACCCTGACAAAATAAAGGCCATAAATGACATCACCGTAGTCGAAAACATCAAGAAGGTTTAAAGACTGATGGGGTATAGTTGTGTTGGGCTGGTTCATATCGAGGTCGTCGGATAAGAGCCATTGATTATTCTATCTATTGAAAAAGAAGAACTACTTTTCTAGGACTTCGGATTGCCAACGAGCTTTGGAAGAACTCAAGCGATACCTGTCGATCCCACTTTTGCTGCACACTTTAAAGGCATACGAATAATTGCACCTTTACTTGGCGGGCTCTGAGGTGGCGGTAAGTGGTATCCTAGTTCGAGAGGAAGAAGGTACACAATTTTCTATTTATTATATTAGTAGAACCCTAGGTGATGCCGAAACAAGGTATCCTTACCTATAAAAGTTAGCTTTCGCCTTACTAAGCACTTCCAGGAACTAAACATATACTTTCAATTCTACCCCATATGTGTTGTGACCTCTACCCGCTGAGGAATGTCATGCATAAGCTAGAGCTCTCATGCCAGCTGGCCTAATAAGCCATAGATATCAGGGGGTACGATATCGAGTATAAGCCCCATACTGCTATAAAATCTTAGATTTTGGCCGACTTTGCGCCGACCTTGATGCCCAAAGTCGAAAGGGAATTTCTACTCATTTCGGAGGCTGATTCAGAGATCAGGACCCTATTTACATATTGATCCTCCAACACGAAGGGGTTCGGGCTAAGTATCATGTTAAAATTGCCTGCGATAGCGTAGTTAGACAGTCTACTAGGATTGTGAAATTGACTAACAACGATGCCGAGTATGAAGCCATGATTGTAGGTCTGGAACTGGCTAAGAGCCTCATGGCCAAAATGATTGAAGCCAAGTGTGACTCCCTCCTCGTCGGAAATAAAGCCAGTAGAATGTTCGAATTGAAAGAGGAACGGATGCGGAGGTACTTGGACAAGTTGCAGGTAACCCTACCCCAATTCAAGGGATGGACTCTACAACTACCTCAAGATCAAAATAGTGAGGCCGATTGATCACTGCCAACTCAACGCTACTCCAAGGTAGGAAGAGCAGGTCACAATAGCTTTTACCCGAATAATGGTTCGGGATCGAATTTCCATAGAGAGCTAGTAATGGAATTGTATTGTCTGTCTAGTCTAGAGATGTGATTGTGTTTCTAATGTCACTTCAAACATTTTTGGTTTTTCGTTATTGTTTATAACTACTATAATAAAAACTAATGAATAAAACTAAATTATGCTACGAGAATATTGCTAAGCTGTATTTAATATAGAGAAAGGCACTAGGGTCGTGAAACTACCTTGGTGGCTAATCGATGGATAGAAGTTACTAAGGGAAGATTGATATATTTGGGGCTTATGCAATAACCGTAGTAGAGAGAGTGATTTTGCCCAACTGGCTCTCTCGAGACTATTTAGGTAGGCCAATTAGACCAAGCAACTAGGGTTCGAGTAGGGTGATTACTCTCTCAAGATTTAACCCATTAATTGAGACTACCATTTCTCATGGGTCCATCACAATTCCTTGTTGGGTCAATTTTGGGGTCATAGATTCTCTTTCTTAAGAAGAGTTGGACCCACTAAGCTTGAATCTATGTTTGCAACCACAAATTGGAATTTGAAACATAAAATCAACCCAAATAACAAACACCCAAAATCAATTAACCCTAGATGACAACACCCATCAATTACCCACACTAGGGTTGAGCCACAATCCTAGCTCATGGGTTTATTCACACATAATTAAAGAAACAAAAGAAACATATGAGGAACTAAATATATTAATTAACTAGTCAATTTGTCCGCACTTCGCGCGGTTATAAAAAAATTACATTGCAATACATATTGTAATATTATCCGGGATAGAGTAGATTAAATTTTTATGTGTGTATATTTTTTATAAATTTGTTTTTTTAAATTCGCTCCAAAATATTCCATATCAACAATTTTAAAGATAACTTTGTTATCCTAAAAAGATAATTATTGTCTGATAGTCGATCATAAATTTCAGTAATTACTGAAGCCAAACATTTAGACTTTAAAATATAACTATAAAAACCCATCCACCACTAAGTTTTCTTTTGACTATAAAAAGAGAAACAACTAATATTACTTTTATTAAACCCTTAAATAGAAAAATGCCATTCATCATGTCAAGGACGATTGACTTATATGCTTATATAGGTGTTAGTGAATAGCAATTATTTCATTGTTCCTTTTTTCTTTTCACAAAAATATTATTAATTGATGTACTCTTTAATTTTTTATAATTAATTCTGATTTTTTTTATAGTTAAGTATAAGATTAGATCTATTCAATTCAACTGATAGAACTGAAATACAATACCATTCGATTAAGTGATTCATCACAAACTGCATAGTTATTTTCATTGAAAGAATTTTTTTTCGTTTTAATGCTAGAGGTGCCTTGAAAAAGGAAGAAAAAGAAACATAAATTATCTCTTTTAAGAGAAATGTTATACTACCTTGTGGTCCATTATATATATTTTTAATCATCTACTGATTTATAGCAATTTTCCGTACATCCTTATCCTATTTCATTTACACATAGTAACATCTTTTTAAGTTTTCTAAAATTGCAATAAATAATGAATCATCTTCTAACATTGTCTTATTCTCTCACATGAACTTTTCCTATATTCATTTATTTGTTTCTATGATAGAATATTCACCTTATTCTTTTGCAAAAAATTATCAAAGTAAAAGCTACCAAATATTAAACAACCATTAAAATCAATGCTAAGATAGTTGTGCTTTTAAATACAGATGCAGATCTAAATTTTTAAGTTTATGGGATCTTACATAAATTTTAAGTTAATCTACAATAATAATTGGATTAACGGACTGGATTCCAAGCTAAATACACACCTTGTCTTAAAATGCTTCAGAGTTATAACTTATATGGAAGTATATATGTTTTAACTTCTAAATAAACTAAAGTTATGTACAACGTATGAATTAAGCCAATATGTTGTTTATAAAAATTCCTATTGGTTTGATTAAAAAATCAAATTACTATCAGTTTCATTCTGTTTATAACACCTTATGCAGTTGGAATGTTATTTCATGTATTACACCACTATTTAAAATATTTAGTTGAGTAAATACGGCATTAACGATAATTACACACAAGATAAATTAAGGAATAAAAACTATCACAACTAAAGTAGTGGAGTTTGTGAAAATCATAAAACTAAAAAAAATGGCTCGATAGATAATCATGAACTTAACCTATTCTTAAAAGATAGTCCTATCATGTTACAAATAGACTTTAAAAAGAGATGAAAACAAACTTTTAAATCCTACTACTAAGATACAATCGACTATGCAGAAGACATTGATGACCTTGGAAGCTCCAACTACGCTGAACCTCTATCTCTGTTTCCGTCTTAAAGGGTAAACATGATTCTTGTTCCCTCGATGCCAATCTTTCCTAGTTCTTTTGTATGTATAAAGGATATGAGCTTCTATCATTTTTCCATAAGGAATACAAATGTTGGCTTCTTCCAATAATTAGCAAACTGAATTATGCTAAAGAAAAGAAGAAAAAATGCAATTTATAACACAATAAACTAATAGGGGTTACATATTCAAAAAGTTACAACCCAAGATGAAATTTATAACAAATTAAATAATAATTGGGAGTTATGAACTTGAAAAGACACAATGAATGAAGAGGGGTGAGTTATGGATATAATTATTTTAAATTAAGATTAAGATAAATGGTTAAATTGAAAGGAAATAGTCAAAAAAATGAGAAAAAATATAAATGATATTCCTACAATATAAGAGATGCCACATCATCTTGTCAAGTCCCTCCTTTATATATTTATATAGATTACTTAGAAGAATCTACAAATATCTATCATTAATAAAGAGCAAAAGTGCCAAAATGGCTATAATCTCGTTCCCAGGTGCACAACCGCGTTTCAGAATATAAAACTTCTTCTAAAAATGGTAAAATATTCTATTTACACTAGGCTAAAAAATAGGACAAAAATACCCCTTCAGCGCGGACAGCACAAAAAGCACTGCGGCCGTGCTGGATCTTCGACTTATGATTTCAGCTTCTCTGAAGTTGAGGACCGCGGTCCGCGAGAAAGTGCACTATGGTCGCGGTGAGAGTTGGCGTGGCCGGATATATATAGGAACGCAGAGCGCATTGTTGAACTGGCTAAAACCTCAGCTCTCTGAATCTCGTTCACGCGGACCGCGCAAAAGAGAAGCGCGGCCGCGTGGCTTTAATCTCCAAATTTTCTGGTCTCTGAACCTCATATCCATGGACCGCATAAAAAGGTAGTGTGGCGGCAAACCCTTACCGCGGACCGTGTGATTAGTACCGCGCCCGTGTTGCTTCCAGCTTGAAAATGCAAAGTCTCTGAATCTCCTAGTACGACCGCATTCACTCTTACGCGGTTTGCACTAGGCCCTCTTTTCTTCATTTCACTTAGCCTTTGACACTTGAGCAGGTTTCACTCTGTTATGAGCCGATCTTTGATATTTGTCACTCAAACCTGCAATCAAGCATAATTTGTTTTAGGACTATTTTGTAGCAATTTGTAACCAAAGCAATAGCAAGTAGGGGTATAAAACATGGTAAAATCCAATATATCAACTCCCCCAAACTTAAACATTTTCTTGTCCTCAAGAAAACAAAATAAGACCCACCCCTTAAAGGGAAATCCAAGTAATTCCAGCTACTCTAAAGCAACCTCAGCAAGCGCCAATTGGGACTAACAATTGCCCTCTATACAAATGCACCATTAATACATTTAAACTTTGGATCAAGTGTGACACAAGAGCATCAAGAGTCGACACATTTCATCAAAGAAATTCCCTCAATTACTTTGGTCATTGTGGAACCCAAAATCACACATCCTCAACTCTCCATACACGAACCTAACCTTTCAGAGTATTGACACACAAATCGCGGTTGATGGAATTTCACTCATCTCTTTAAAGAAAAAGGTCACAAGTCCGGCTCTGGGTACCATATGCTTGCCCCTTATATAAGTATCCACTAATGTAGGTTCCCTTCAACTCAAGATCCTATAGAGCTTTTGTAGAGTCAAATGCGAAGACTTTTGGGTAAGGGTAGGGCATGTTTTTATTCAAGTAGGTTCAATCTTCCCTTAAGCACTTCTTTTGATTCATTTTGGCACAACTCTCTTGACTCTTTTGAGTATTTCACTTCTTTACAAGGGGTTAGAGAGACACATTGTCACTCCTTCTTATGCAATTCAAAATATTTCTCCTTTGTTTACTTTTTCCACACCTTTTTCACCTCTGTTTTCCTTGATTCCCTTTTTATTCTTGTTCACATTGGACTTTCTTTTTGTCTTTTTCTTTTCTTGATTTTCATTGCCTTTCTTTTTCTTCTACTTTTGTACCTTTCTACCACTTTGTTACCTTTCTTGTGTCTCCCCCCAAACTTAGACATTTGCCATTACTCAAGGGAAGATATGGGTGCCAAGAGAGGGTATCATTTAGAACGAGTATAGGCTTCTAGCATTGGTTCTTGAAAGAAAAAGGTTCATGGTTCAACTTAACATTTGGATGAAGGAAAGCCTATAATCACTTCTGTCAGATTTCACATAGGATTTCGCCTCAACAAACATTCGAGGCAAGTTCTAGAGCATTGGCTCGGGACTTGGACTCACAATTTGATTTCTCACCACACACACTTGGGGATTGTTAAAGACATCAAGTCGATGTCCTAAAATGACCTTAGTCACGATTCAAGCACACAATGGTCCGAAATGACCATATGATGATCATTTGTTCAATGCAAGAGTCTCAAAGCCATGACTTTTACAATCCTAAACACAACATTATATCGTTGACAATGGGATCAAAGGCAAATGTGCTAGCCCACTTGAAGCTTTGCTTGAGGTACCCTTAACTACAACTATCAAAAACAAAAGAAAAATCAAAGAGACGGACTCAAACCCTTAAGAAGTTTAGCACTCCATCAATCATCGGGAAGAGCCACCCGGTTCACACAGTACTCCACCCTTGGAAAGAACTGTGGCCTTAAGAAAACCAAGGGCTTATTGTAAGCGTCAAAAATAAAACAAAAAGGTTACGAGCCTAACTATAAAGCTAAAAATGAAATTTTTTGTGAAAATAAAAAATAAAATAAATATGTATAGTCGGGGAGTAGAATATGCAATGGGGGATGAATATGTACAGAAATGTAACTTTATATACAACCCAACAGAGAGAATAAAAAGTGGCTAAAGTGTAAAGTTATACAGCCCAAAATAGAAAATCAAAGTAAAGCGTAAACTAGCAATCTCTATATACAGTCATCCATGGATAATCAAAAGTAGGGCGCACCCCAACAAATAAAAGCTGGCATTGTCTCCAGTTCCAACTAAACAGATAAGCATCAAAATCAAAGTAAAGGATATAGAGGCTCCCTCGGCCTGGTCAGTCTGCATGGAATCCTCAGTGGTCCCCAAGTCCTTCTGTAACGACCCGACCGGTCGTTTTAGAAAATTACGCCCCAATCCCTAATTTAACTGTTCCCCTAAGTTCATTTCTGCTATTGTGGGTTGCCGGGAGAGTTGGTTCCAAAAATTTGAGCATTTTGGGACACTTAGTCCCTAAATAAGAGCTTTGAAACTAGAAAACGGTTCGTAGCCGGAACAGTGTTAAGACGATCTCGGAACGGAAATCCGATGGTTCCATTAGCTCCGTTAGGTGATTTCGGGGTTAGGAGCGCGTTCGGGACGTATATTTTCGGGTTCCTTATCTCAATACGAGTCTAGGCATATAAAATTTACCAAAATCGGACTCCATTTGCTCACTCAAATCAGAGATTTTCTAAAGTTCAAGACTAGGGCTAAATCCTCCATAATTACCCCAAATTCCTCCATTTTCATGATATAATTGCATAATATTACCAATACTAATCATAATATGAGTTCATAGTTGATTACCTGATGATTTCCCTTGATTTCCTCCTCAAAATCGCCCAAAATCGCCCTTAAGCCGAGACCCCCAAATGTTAAAATGTTCTGAAATTTTTCTAACTTCTGATACACTTACTTACAGCGATTTTCGCTTCTGCGGAACATTTTCCGCTTCTACGCTCCCGTATCCGCGACCAAAGGGTCGCTCCAGCGGTTCCATGCCTAGCCGGCCATTTCCGCTCTCGCGAATAAAGGCGGCCGCCGCCGGACCCGCTCACGCGGGCAGCTTACGCCTCGCGGACAAATCCGCCTCGCGCATCACTGACCGCTTCTGCGGTCTCGCCCAAGTGGAAAAACGTCCGCTTCTGCGGACCATGCCCAATTTCTCTCGTCCGCTTCTGCGATCCCAGACTCGCACCAGCGACCCCGCTTCAGCAGAAATTCTTCCGCTTCTGCGGAACCACCCGCTCCTGCGCACCTCGTCCGCTTCTGCGGACTCGCTCCTGCGTCCAAAAGTCCGCAGGAGCGGAAACAACAGAAGCAGTGCACCAGTTCTGCAATTTTCCATGTTTTCTCCCGATTAACCATCCGAAAACACCCCGAGGCCCCCGGGACCTCATCCAAACATACCAACACATCTTAATACCTCATTCGAACTTGCCCCAATCCTCAAAACACGTCTAACAACATCAAAACCCATAATTCGCATCGAATTCAAGCCTAAATTTCTTAAAACTTTCCGAATTGCACATTCGATCAAAAACCCGTCCAAACGACGTCCGAATGACCTGAAAATTTGCGGACATATCCAAAATCACATAACGAAGCTACCAGAAATTGTCGGAATTCCATTCCGACCCCCGGATCAAAATCTCACCTATCGATCGGATTCGCCAAAATTTCAACCTTCGGCATTTCAAGCCTAATTGAGCTACGGACCTCCAAAATACGTCCCGAACGCGCTCCTAACCCCGAAATCACCTAACGGAGCTAATGGAACCATCGGATTTCCGTTCCGAGATCGTCTTAACACTGTTCCGGCTACGAACCGTTTTCTAGTTTCAAAGCTCTTATTTAGGGACTAAGTGTCCCAAAATGCTCAAATTTTTGGAACCAACTCTCCCGACAACCCACAATAGCAGAAATGAACTTAGGGGAAACAGTTAAATTAGGGATTGGGGCGTAATTTTCTAAAACGACCGGTCGGGTCGTTACATCTTCCCACACTTAAAGATTCGTTCGTCCTCGAACGAGCATAGAAAACATACCCGGAGTAGTGAAAAGATGAGGGTACTGGCTGCGCATATCCTGCTCGGTCTCCCAAGTCGCCTCCTCGACCGGCTGGCCCCGCCACTGAACCCTTACCGAAGCGATGTTCTTTGACCTTAGCTTTCTGACTTGCCTGTCTAGAATGGCTACTGGCTCCTCAACATAAGACAGATCCTTGTCTAGCTGAACGGATGTGAAATCCAACACGTGCGACGGGTCACCATGGTATCTCCGGAGCATGGAGACATGAAATACGGGGTGAACGCCGGCTAGGCTGGGAGGTAAGGCCAACTCATAAGCAACCTCTCCAACACGCCTCAAAATCTCAAAAGGGCCAATAAATCTAGGACTCAGCTTCCCTTTCTTCCCAAACCTCATAACGCCCTTCATGGGCGAGACTCGAAGCAGAACCCGCTCACCAACCATAAAAGCCACATCGCGAACCTTCTTGTCCGCATAACTCTTCTGTCTAGACTGGGCCGCACGAAGTCTGTCCTGAATCACCTTGACCTTGTCCATAGCCTCCTGAACCATATCAGTACCTAGCAACCTGGCCTCGCCCGGCTCGAACCAACCCACGGGAGACCTGCACCTCCTACCATATTGGGCCTCATACGGTGCCATCTGAATACTGGACTGGTAGCTATTGTTATAAGCAAACTCCGCCAGTGGCAGAAGTGATCCCATGAACCTCCAAACTCAATCACGCACGCACGGAGCATATCCTCCAAAAAACTGAATAGTGTGCTCGGACTGCCCATCAGTCTGGGGGTGAAAGGCTGTGCTCAGCTCTACCCGAGTACCTAACTCCTGCTGTACGGCTCTCCAGAACCGTGAAGTGAACCGAGTGCCTCTATCCGAAATGATGGAAACTGGAATACCATGCAGCCGAACTATCTCCCTGATATAGATCTCCGCCAGTCGTTCCGATGAATAAGCATTGTTCACGCCTTAAAAATTTGGCGTCATTATTTATACGGGGTTCCTTCTGAGATCTACACTGATCACCGGAGCTTGCAGCACTTGCTTAAGCAGAAGGACCTGAATATGCGTCAGAGGAGATGGTTGGAACTACTGAAGGACTATGATATTACTATTCTCTATCATCCGAGCAAGGCTAATGTGGTTGCTGATGCCTTGAGTCGTCGGGCAGAGAGTTTGGGGAGTTTAGCATATCTACCGGCTTCGGAGAGGCCTATGGCGATGGATGTTCAGGCTTTAGCCGAGCAGTTTGTTAGACTGGATCTTTCAGAGCCCAGCCGAGTTCTGGCCTATGTGGTTTCTCGGTCGTCTCTATTTGATCGCATCAGGGAGCGTCATTACGATGACCCTCATTTGCTTGTCCTCCAGGATAGAGTTCGGCGTGGTGATGCTCAAGATGTTACCATCAGGGATGATGGAGTTATGAGGATGCAGGGGCATATTTGTGTGCCCAATGTAGATGATCTTCGAGAGCTGATTCTAGTAGAGGCGCATAGCTCGCGGTATTCCATCCATCCAGGTGCCGCGAAGATGTATCAGGACTTGAGGCTGCATTACTGGTGGAGGCGGATGAAGAGGGACATAGTTGACTATGTTTCTAGGTGCCTCAGTTGCCAGCAGGTGAAGTATGAGCATCATCATCCGGGTGGGTTAATGCAGCAGATTGAGATCCCAGAGTGGAAATGGGAGGCGGCCCTTTGTTCGCAGAAGCGGAAATGGCCGGCTAGGCCTGGAACCGCTGAAGCGACCCTTTGGTCGCGGATACGGGAGCGTAGAAGCGGAAAATGTTCCGCAGAAGCGAAAATCGCTGTTAGTAAGTGTATCAGAAGTTAGAAAATTTCAGAAACATTTTAACATTTGGGGGTCTCGGCCTAAGGGCGATTTTGGGCGATTTTGAGGAGGAAATCAAGGGAAATCATCAGGTAATCAACTATGAACTCATATTATGATTAGTATTGGTAATATTATGCAATTATATCATGAAAATGGAGGAATTTGGGGTAATTATGGAGGATTTAGCCCTAGTCTTGAACTTTAGAAAATCTCTGATTTGAGTGAGCAAATGGAGTCCGATTTTGGTAAATTTTATATGCCTAGACTCGTATTGAGATAAGGAACCCGAAAATATAATTTTCGTGATTTTTCGATAAGCGTACCGAAAGTCGGGTTTTGACAACTTGTGAGTTTTGGTGCATTTTGAGTTATTTTGATTGGGTAATACCCAATTGGCCTATTTTGATGTGATTTTATTGATTTTTATCAGATACTACACTTGTGGAGGCCGACATTCGCGGCAAGAATGTTATTTCTTAGCGGTTTTGTACCGGAATTGAGGTAAGTGGCTTGTCTAACCTCGTGTGGGGGAATTTTCACCCCTAGGATATTATGTGATAGTTTAAAAGCCTTGTACGCGAGGTGACGGGCGTGTACATGCGCTGGTTGATGAACACGTATTTTATTCAGAAATGTTCGATGAGCGATATCCCTGTCTTTGGTTGTTAATTTGATATTTTACCCAGTAGTGGTTAGAAGAGCATGATTAGGTAGCACTTAACTGTTTAGTTGCCTAACTGCCTTATTTGAATTCCTTGTTAATTATTGGCACTATTTTTCGGTGAAGTTATAAAAGCATAATTATTCACTCTGTGGATTCCTTAATTGGCTGTGCTTGTGGACTGCGGGTTCGATTCCCGGAGACCCAGGGCTGTGGGTTCGATTCCCAGAGACCCGACGTGATATTGGTAGGGACTACGGGTTCGATTCCCGAGATCCTGAGTTATTGGTAGGGACTACGGGTTCGATTCCCGAGATCCCGAGTTATTGGTAGGGACTACGGGTTCGATTCCCGAGATCCCGAGTTATTGGTAGGGACTACGAGTTCGATTCCCGAGATCCCGAGTTATTGGTAGGGACTACGGGTTCGATTCCGAGATCCCGAGTTATTGGTAGGGACTACGGGTTCGATTCCCGAGATCCCGAGTTATCGGTAGGGACTACGGGTTCGATTCCCGAGATCCCGAGTTATTGGTAGGGATTGCGGGTTCGATTCCCGGAGATCCCGAGTTATTGTGATATTATTGAGACATGGGCTGCGGGTTCGATTCCCGGAGACCCAGGGGTACTGAGAATGGGACTGTGGGTTCAATTCCCACAGATCCTGGATTTGTTTATTTGAGTTGGTTATTTGTTATTAGCTTGGTTGTAGACAGTTTCGGTAAATATTGTTATTTTGGAAATTTTGTTGTTATATGTTAAACTGTTTATTTTGTTATTATCATTATATTATTGTTTCTCAGTAGGGCCCTGACCTTCCTCGTCACTACTCCATCGAGGTTAGGCTTGGCACTTACTGAGTACCGCCGTGGTGTACTCATGCTACTCTTCTGCACATTTTTGTTGTGCAGATCCAGGTACATCAGAGCAGGCTCGTACTAGGTGATTCTGCAGTTTTCTGGGAGACTTCGAGGTATGATCTGCTACGTCCGCGGATCCGGAGGCTTCCTTCTATTCTAGTATTACTAGTTGACATTTTTCTTCATTTCGTTGTTAGATACTCTTTCACATAGAGCCACAGTTGTATTTCCCTTTTAGTCTGTGTTACCGTGGGGTTTCGGATCTTGGTAGTGTTTATTTATTGTGTGACGGATGTATGTGCCAAGTGGCACGGATTACATATCTTTTATGTTATTTTCCGCTGTTTCTTATTTAAGTAATTATAATTTATAGATTCCGCAACGTGTTAGGCTTACCTAGTCGTGGGAACTGGGTGCCATCACGACATGTTCACAATTGGTGAACTAGGGTCGTGACACCTTCGTATGTGTTGGAGCCTCAGACTGGCTTCCCGCCTCATGCTGCTCAACTACTGGCACAGACCGACTGGATGTTAGGTGCAGCATGTGGCAAACTGGAAGAAACCTCGTGTGAGATTGCCACCTCAATCACTGCATCAGTTGTACTGGGGAGCTTTCTCTTCTTCCTAGGCTGCCTGGGTGCCTGGTCCTGTTGTGGCTCTGCTACTGGTACTGCTGGAAGTCTAGAGGCATCTGGTCTGCCAATAGCTTGTCCACATTTGTCCCGAGCTGCTTCACAGACTCCTTAGAAGCCCGTATTCTCCTCATCTTCATGTGCTCCTTGGCAAGCTTCTTCAGAGCCTTGCCATTTGACTCCACGGCAGTAGTCAAACTGGCCTGTGTCTTCATAATACTTTCCTAGTTCTCCAAGATCTTCTTCAAAGTGTCCTCAATAGATTGAGGAATGTGCGGTTGTTGAGGTGCTGATTGGTTCTGAATAGTGGAAGACAATATGGACAACTTGGATGTCGCACATGGCATCCAGTTGTTCAAGCTAGCCAATCTGGCTCAATTGATGGGCAGTGAAGGGATGAGTCCTGAAAGATGTCACCCTCGGGCCCGTTGAAGTACTGGGACCAGTAGAAGAGGATGGTCCAGGAGGCAAGTCTACAACTGTAGTGGCAGCAGGCTCGGTGGAAGGCACGGTAGAAGGCTCTACAACAATCCTCAGAGTGGCCAGTTGGGACAGAGGCAGGTGGCATGTAGTTCTTGGATTTAGGGTTGCCCGTGCCCTGTATACTGTACCAAGAGTAAGGAGCCACAAGCTTGGTCTTGATGTCATACCTTTTCTTCTCCACCTCCAGATCCCTAAAATACATAGAAAGGCTGTGGGGAAAATGGTGTTTGAGTAAACTGATATGGAGTGAAATGCTTGAGAATTGACTACTATAATTGACTCGTATATGACCTTGTATAATCCGAAAATGATCTAAAATGCCCTTTTACATTTTAATGTAATTCCACGTGGATTTACATATCTTCCATTAGTGGATAAGGGCATTTTTTAGCCCATTTTTAGACAGCAAGGGTATATAAGGGGCCAACTTTTAACGGAGAACTTTGATGTCCTATTTCCTATAGTAGAGGGGCATTTTAGGCCCTTTTCTGTAAATAAAATTAGTAGTCGCAATTTGTCTATCTCAGTCATATCAAAATCACACAAGCTCGGTCAATGGTCAAAGGGGTTTAAAGAATTGGGTTTGATCAAGTACAATGGTCTAGATAAAAATGCGTAAAGTAGAAGAACCGAGATATTGAAACCGCACAAGTATAAATGTTTATTAGGCTATTCTGCTGAAATATAACGTGTTTAAGTTATATATATCCACGGTGTAAACTTTTTCTTTTGACGTATAGCAAAAAAAAAAATATGTACTTGTTCAATATGGGAGCACGTTACAGCCTCATATATAAGTGTTGACGTGTGAAAATGAATTGGGTCCTGCTTTATTCAATAACAATGCCCTCAAAAGCCAAAACTGTGTAAACTGCACTCACATAAAATCTTTTACTTAGTATTTATCGTAATGTCCTCAAGGTAAGAACTCGAATGATATTTGAATGAGAAACGTGATTGGAATTAACTAAGTAGACGATAAAATTAACAAGGAAGTAAACAGCAAACGTGAATATTAACTTCCTTTTGTATTACGAGATATTTGAAGAAGGAAGACTCTATAATTATATAAATTAAACGCACATAGCAGCAAGGCAGAGGCGCAGCTAGCCTTCTGGAGTTCGGCCGAGCCCAATAGCTTTTATACATACTCTATATTTGTCGTAAAATATGTACAAATTATTATTTTAGAACTCAATAACATAAAAAAATAGAATACTGAACTCATAAGCTTATATATAGATCAGATGCAACAATTTTACTATTTTAGACATCCGAGCAATACAGTGAGTAACAACTATGCTTTAATCTCTAATACATTTGAGTATTTGACTATTATAAGGAAAAAAGAAGATTCTAATTAGCACGTACGTTTGTTTTCTTGAGCTCTCTCAATTCGGACAAGTATATAAGTTAAAGTTGATCCGGCCACAGAAATGCTCCCATGGCAAATCCCCTCTTCTCGTCAACTGTCCCCTGAAAAACAAGCCCATATTCTCTGAGAAGTGCGTCGAGTTTCCATTCCTCCATATTCTGATAATCAGCTTTTGTGTATCTTGGATAATGCACTGGCATTTGAAACCCCATTACAGCACTCTTCTCTATCTCTTGTTCCTGCTTTCCGTTTGAAACAGTGATGTTCTTGTTCTGTGGTAATTTGTTGGATTCAACTGGGTCTCCAACAACAATTGTATGTGCAACATTAAAAACCCAATTAAAAGCCATCGGGAAATTAAATAGAATTTAGTTAATTTGCTTGAAATGTTGAAGGTGATGGACATTTATATATATAGGGACTAAGGGAGGAAAGAAGAAGCAGAAAATAAGGCTCATTTTTTTATTTTTAGGAAAAAACAAAGGCGGTTGCTTGGTGAACAAGCCTTTTGGCAATAATGATGATTTTAATTAATTAAGAAATAGAAAAACACCAATTAGTAATTAATGGTAAGTAGCTAATTTGCGTGGCGTGTGTAAATTCAAGAATCCCACAAATGCATGGGCAGGGTAGTTACTTGTCGCTTTTCTTCTTTCAAATGAAGATAACGACAGCTTCATTTTGATATTTATAATAATGCATGCTCCAATTCAGTTTTTTAGTGAGTAGCTAGCAAACAATTAATGAACAAAGCAAGGTTTAGATTAAAATGGCAACGCGGTCTAATAATTTGTATGAGTTCTTACGTCAATGTGTAAGTTTTTCAAGTAACATTAGAAAATATATTATACTAATAAATCAATATATTGTTTAATGTACTATATAATTAATAGATATTTAGAAAATGTATGATAAATGCTTGTTTCATTTCATTTTATTTGGAACTATATGTGGAATTGATAACTTCAAAACAAATATTACTATCTAGCAAGTCATGAGCTGGCTTTGGTTGATAAAAAAAATGTTTTATGAAGTTACACCTTTAGCGTGAGTGCAGTAAATGAGCAGCAAAAATCAAAGATGACAACTGTTCTTGTAAGGCTAGAGTTGATTTCGATTCAATGAAATAGTAGAAGGCTCTAGAAAATGTAGCTAGAATTTAATTCTCTTTACATTTCCCAATTGGAGACTTCTGGACACACATCACAATCTACTCTTTATGATTTTATGGAAGTCTGCAATTCTTTCATTGAATGTTGAAGCCAGCTACGTCTAGAAATATGTATTATAGCCCGTCGTTTTTTCATTTATTAGTAAATGAATCTATTTCATTTTTCATCCGTTTCAAAAAAAATAAATTGGTTCTAAAATTAATAACAGTTTAGTTTAAATTTACAACTTTACATTTAGTAAGAAGCTTTTATAACCACACAAATACTCTGGGCCCCATTTAGATTTGTTTAGGACCAAAAATTTTAAAAGTCTTCATTTCTTTCTTAAACTCCGTGTTCAATCAAACAGATTCGCATAAATTGGAACGGAGGGAGTACTATTTAAGTATCTGATTAATCTAAATTGGCCAAATACATAGAGAGGCCAAAAAACTTGGCCAAATTTTTTATTTTGATACTTTAACTCATTCTTGTTTCATTTTGATCCTTCAACTCTATTTTTTTTTGTTCTACTTTAACGCAAAAGTTGACTAGATTTCATGTATGATTTGTCTCACCCTTGTAGACGTGTGAGGGTCATTTTTAAGCCCAATTTCATACTCCCAACTCATAGGAGGATCCAGGATTTAAATCCTACGGATTAAGTTTTAATGTTTTTAACATTGAACCCATTATATTTTTAAAACTATGTGTTTATATCTATTATTTTTATATTTTAATAAATTTTTACTCCGCGTCGAAAGTTATGAGTTCAGTTGAGTTATTTCTGAAAATATATAAAATAAAATAAAAATGATATTTTTCCGAGGGGGAGGGGGCAGAAAAACGAAAAAAAAATTGAAATTACAAACAAAAAAAATAAAAAAAAAATAAAAATCGGGAGAGGAGTGGGGGTAGCAGATGTGTATTTGCACGCGCTGCATTATTACTTGTGATAAAAGTTTTTTATGTTAAAATGGAACAAAAGAAATAGGGTTAGGGGGGCAAAATGGAACAAGGCTGAGTTAAAGGTAAAAATTGTGCGGGGCGTCCTATTTGGGTGCCCCTTTTAATCTGTAGTCACTTTGTCTTTCTGTTTGCACCCGTACCCACTTTATAAAAAACTTCAGCTTCTCTTTCTCCTTCATTTCTCTTCCTGTTCTTCTTCTTCTTCAATACAGTTCTTGCTCTTCATTGTAGTTAGTGTTTGAGATAAGCCTTTACAAATAGAATATGAGATCGGAACTTGCTAGTTTCATGCTTTGGGGTAACTGAAGAAGATAGATTTTTTGGATTTAGCTTTGCACGATAATAATCGTCAGATTTTCATTGACCATTCTAACAAATATTAACGGGAAATAATATGTAGCTACTTAAACATGATATTTCAAGACTATCCGCCAAAAGTTGCTAGATATTTCCATGTAATTCCTTCGATGAATGTACAAGAAACGGTACAAGAAACAAAGACAAAAACTTCAGCTCTAGAGCTGAAGTTTTCCAGTTATAAAGACAAAAACTTCAGCTCTAAAGCTTAAGTTTTTATTTTATAATCGAAAAACTTAAGTTCTAGAGCTTAAATTTTATTTTATAATTAGAAAACTTAAGCTGGAAAACTGCTTAAGTTTTTATTTTATAACTGAAAAACTGGAAAACTGCTTAAATTTTTATTTTATAACTGGAAAACTGCTTAAGTTTTTATTTTATAACTAGAAAACTTAAGCTGGAAAAATGCTTAAGTTTTTATTCTATAACTGGAAAACTTAAGCTGGAAAACTGCTTAAGTTTTTATTTTATAACTGCAAAACTTAAGCTCTAGAGCTTAAGTTTTTATTTTATAACTGGAAAACTTAAGCTAGAAAATTGCTTAAGTTTTTATTTTATAACTAGAAAACTTAAGCTGGAAAACTGCTTAAGTTTTTATTTTATAACTGAAAAACTTAAGCTGGAAAACTGCTTAAGTTTTTATTTTATAACTGAAAAACTTATGCTCTAGAGCTTAAATTTTTATGTTATAATTGAAAAACTAAGCTCTAGAGCTTAAGTTTTCCGGTTACAAAGACAAAAACTTCAGCTGAAGTTTTCCAATACAAAAGAAAAACTTCGGGCTGAAGTTATGTGAAAAAGCGGGTACGCTTGTAATTTTTTTTGTAAAGCGGACACCAGTTAAAATATTACATAAAAATGAGTATAGCAAATGAGTTAAAGTGCCAAAATAAAAAATTTGACCAAATTTAATAGTTTGTATACTATGTATTTGGCGGCCATCTAAATTTATGTTGAATAGCCGATTAAGGAGAGAAAGCTTTTTCTATTAATAATTTTTTTGTATTCATGCACAATAACATCTCATTAAGCTGTAAACTTTATATCTGCATCTATAAGCTGTAAACGTGTAATATAATTTGATTTTTCTTGCTCCCCAATTTCCATAATTTCATGGTCTTCCAACCAAAAAAATAGAAAATGATAGAAAGGACAAGGTAAAGAAAACTTAATATAAATCTGAGTGATGATGAATTAGGCATTTGATTTTTCTTGTTCCCCAATTTCCATAATTTCAAGGGCTTCCAACCAAAAAAATAGAAAAAGATAGAAAGGAAAAGGTAAAGAAATTTAAAATAAAATCTGAGTGATGATGAATCAGGCTTTAGTATTTCTATATTAGATGAAGTAAATAGTTGAAAAAGAACTTACTATAAGGTTGTTTTGGTTAAGGAAGTTGACTATTCGAATTTAAATAACAAAAGCCTCTATTTTTAATTCAAAATTTTAAATCTTTAGTTTGTTCTATTTGGTAATTTTTTTTATAACTTAGTTTGTTATTTCGCCGGATTGATACTCTTCTTGCAAATGCTAACTTGTTCTCCAATTTTATATCCTTCGCCATGTTATATCTATTGTACTCTTTCATTTATGATTTCAGTATTGGTTTTGTTGTTGTTGAAGATTAAACATTAATAGGGATATTGAATGTGTACAACAACGGAAGTTCTTATGGAAGAATTGCTCCAAGCCGACCTCGTCTCTCGAGAAAATGGAATTCTTGGTCACAAACTAAATACCTTAATTTTACTATGTTCTTTCTTTTATGTCATGGAGAATATACTAAAGAGAAATATATAAAGAATATGAGAAGGGGAGAACTGTTGATCACTTCAATTGTTTTCAGGCACCCGCTATTCTTTTCACGTGCAACACTTTTCCTACTTTTATAGGAGAATAAACTTTTCTGGTAATTAACTTTTATCAACCTTATCTCTTCTTGGTGTGCCAGGTCATTTCACATGGGCGACCCAATATCCAACATCTTCCACTTCGCACATGATGGACTAGATCTGTCACGACCCCAAATCCGGTCGTGATGGCGCCCAGCACATTGCTAAGCCAGCCCTGACCAATCAATATCAACAACGGAGCTAGAAGCTCTCTTTAACCCATTTAAGCATTTCAAAATATATGAAACAATAGTAATATTTATACCAACAGTGGGGAGACCAAGTCCCAAAATATACTAACTCCCATAGACCGAAGGGTCAAGAGTCATGAGCCTCTAAAGAACATAAGTGTAATAAAGTTTATAACAACTCAGTGCGGAAAGGAAAGACAACAAGATAAGAAATGACAACTAGAAGGGGAGTCAGGTCCTGCGGACGCTGCAGCTACCTCGACCTGTCCCGCACAATGCCTCCAAGTAGCTACCGAATCAAGTCTGCCGAGAGGTACCTGGATCTGCACACAAGGTGCAGGGAGTAAAATGAGTACTGCCAGACTCGGTGGTAATAAACAAGGGTAAGACAGCGCAGATAAGAAATCCGTGATAAAGCACTATGTAAAGCTATAATCGGCTACCCTGTCACAGAATCAATATTCACTGTACCCGTACCAACAATTACCAATAAATAGCATAACAGAGCTAACGGATGTAGCTAAATGCAATGCAATGCATGATATGACCGCTACGAGCGCGTAGCTCGACTCCAATTTTGGGTACCCGTGCTCACTGGTGGGGGTTCAGACTTCGGAGGGCTCCTACAGCCCAAGCACATCTCATAGAGATATTCTGCGGCGTGCGGTCCGATCCAACATATATCTCGCCGCGGCGTGCGGCCCGATCCACTACTAGTCGACTAATATGCAGATACGACCTCGCAGGCTCAAAAGTAGTTTTTGAAAAACTCTTTTTATCATTTTTCAATTGGAAAACAGTAATATCAAGTTCGAGAGATTGGAATTAGCATAATAACAGAAATAGCTGCGGACTAGTAGTAAACTAGCATGTCTATATGATAAGACAATGATAACAATCCTCGCGGGATCCAATAATTGGCTCACGGCCCACAAGTATACTCAACCGCCCAAGAAGGGGGTTCAACGGCTCGAGAATAGCCAATAATACAGTATTAACAGGTCGGACTAATATATAGTCTCCAGTTCATGATCGACCCCGCACTCTCAAGAGTGTGCGTGTCTCGCCGCTATACAGCGTCACAAAGTGGTATACCGGGGTTTCGAACCCGCTGGTCATCACCCACATCTATTACTCACCTCAATACAGCGCGACGAAAGCTCATGCCCGCGATGCCTTAGCTCCTCGAACCGGCATCCACGCACGTTAAAACTAGCACAAATCAGCACAAATATATCAAAATAGGCTAATAGAACATAACCCAATCGAAAGAACTCGAAAAATATCAAAAATCACGAAATTGGCAAAACCCGAGCCCCGGGCCCACATCTCGAAAAATTATGAAACTCACATTTTCGGAATCCTCGTCTCTCCACGAGTCCGTACATACCAAGAACTCCCAATTCGGACCACAAATGGTCCTTCAAATCCCCATTTTAAGATTTTTTGATAAAATCATGTATTTAACTCATAAAACTTACCTCCAATGATTCCTCGTCGAAATCCCTTCAATTCTCGTCCAAAAGCTCTCAAGAATGACCAAAAATGGTGGAAAAATGGGTTGATTTCGCGACTGGAATGTTTTAAAAACATTCTGTCCAGGCATATTACTCATCGCAATGGCTCTGCGATCGCGGAGAACAAAATTTGGCCCAAAATTTACCCTTCGCGATCGCGGGAAAGGCTTCGCGATCGCGGTGAACAAACTCCGGTTCCTCCGGACAGGCTTCAGTATAATGGCCATAACTTATTGCACATAACTCCGAATGATGAATGGTTTGATGTTCTGGAAACTAGACACATAGGGCTATAACTTTCATTTGATACTCATTTCCTGAATCCGTATACTTTTCTAGATATAAGCTTCCCAATTTATACATGTGTATTAGAGATCCTTCTCGGACACCCTATAGTGTAACGTCTATAACTATTTACATAGATGTCTAAATCACTATTTCTTTATCTTTATGAAAACTAGACACGATGAGCTACAACTTTCGTTTTTGAATCACCTTAAAATTCCTTGTAGATAAAAAGATATGAGCTTCCGAAGTAGGATCAATGCACAGAAGTTTTCCTTCTTCGCGATCGCGGAGCATTTCACGCGATCGCGATTCATTAATACTTTTCGCACATTTTACTCACCGCGATCGCGTCCCATTGTCCGCGATCGCGTAGAACACTGCTACTACAGACATAAACCAGCAGTTAAAAATGGCCTAGAAATGGTCCGAAACCACCCCGAAACTCACCCGAGGCCCCCGGGACCTCAACCAAAAGAACCAACACGCCCTATAACCTTATTCGAACTTGTTCCAATCATCAAAACTCTATCGTTAACATCAAAATCGTCCGTTTTCAACAAATTTAAGCTTAAGTTTAACTTTAACTTCAAAAATTCACATTCGATCAAAAACCCGACCAAACGATGTTCGAATGACCTGAAAATTTGCAGGCATATCCAAAATCACCTAACGGAACTACTGCAACTCTCGGAAAACCATTCCGACTCCCGGATCAAAATCTCACCTATCGATCGGATTTCGCCAAAATTCAACCTTAGCCAATTCAAGCCTATTTCTACACCGGATCTCCAAATTCAATTCCGATTGCTCTTCTAAGTCATAAATGATCTCTCGAAACTAGTCGAATCATCATAATCCGATTCCGAGCACTCTAACTCGATAGTCAACTCTAGGTTGACTTTCCATATTCAAACTTCCTTCAAACATGCTATTTGCTTCATTTTTAATTCAATTCACTCCTAACTCACCCGATAGGTTCTAACACTGATATAGAAGCATAAGATATGTTAATGCAAGGTAACGGGGTGAAAATTTCCGTAACGACGGGCCGGGTCGTTACATTCTCCCCAACTTAAACAAACGCTCGTCCTCGAGCGGACTCGGAGTTGTACTGGAAGCAACCCACTAGCCGAATGACCTTACCAAGCATATATCCGGGCGATCATACGTCACCCTATCTCACATAAGTCCGAAAACACCATATAGTCAGAATTTCACAGACCATCTGAACCATAAATCACATTGCACTTTCTGAAATCATATGCCAAATGCAAATCCCATGCCTATACTCGGGATACACTCGAATCCACTACAATAACCCATATTCACTACTCCGGGTGAGATCATATGCTGTATCGGCAACCCAAATAACTCGAGACGATAGTCTCTAATCAGAACAACTGGCCACAATAACCAAATACTAGCTGGAAACCTCTTTCATTAGGTAGAGTATTATTCCAACACCTCCATATCCTGCCCACGGTAGCTGAAGCACGCGATATACCGAACCCATCTCTCAGGTTAACCATTCGTGAATCTATTTCTCTCTTAAAACTGATACTACAATAGGTTTCGGAGCCAAACCTTGATTTTTACCCTTCTAACAAGCTAAGATCTAATATGCTCGTATTCATTAATGACTCCAACGGTCATTTCGATTATAACACACCGCACCGGTGATAAGACACCTCAACACCGGCCTAAGCCACGACGAGCACAACATAGGCTCCAATAGAAATGTATGCACACACTCGAATCATGACAGCTCAATTCATGACAACTGTCTCCAGCAAATAGAGCTGCAATTCAATTCCTCTGTGCCATCATAACATAGAACTGAGATCGCGTCTCGCATTATAGAAATAGAGTACCCGAATCCTCCTCGAGAGGTCATAACATCACGTAGCCTTGTCGAGATTCGTGATTCTACCCCAACATTATTACTCATGAAGCACCTCAAGCCACTAAGCTCAAAACGGTTAGCCACGCACAGATCTAGGTCTTGAACCCAAGCAATCAACCTCACCCACGGTGAAATCATTAACCTATGCTATTAAATCCTTAAAGGACACAACTGATGTGCCATCCGCCAAGCGATACTCAAAATGGTCTTTTCCTCAGAAGTGGGGAAGTATTGTATACCAGTAGCATATAACTAACTATATTTTCACAATATTCTGTTGCGGCGTGCAACCCGCTCCAATGACATACCCGTGGTGGCGTGCCACCCGATCTAGATACCATACCTCTGGCGGCGTGCCACCCGATCCAAGTAACCCTCGTCAAATAAATACGCGTCGAGTCAAGTTGCTCATCATAATAAACATATATAGCCTCAAGTTTGGCCACAAGAAACGCATCCGACAAAGTTCCTCAATACCAGAACTAATCAATGGTAGATACTTCTACACTAACATCCGCCACTAAGGTCCAACTGACAAAGCAATGCCTACCAGCCGTCCGCTGGTCCTGTGTACAACTACTCTATTGGAGCATACTGTGATGTTCTCTGCTACGCAATTTGTGCCATTTTCCGACATAGTCCATACCACATTAGTCTAGACGACCTGACTTATGTCAACCAGTCCGAAATAAGGTATCATAACCCAAATTCATCATATCAAGCTAAGAGAGAGCCACTAGGGCTTCCGATTTCCAATAATCACAAAACGGTGTCGATACACGCGATATACAACCACTACATAGGCGGATTATGAGGACTTCTAGTCTCCAACACATATATAACACATGAATCGCTATACCTGGTTCCACACTCCACCGTACGAATACATAACGCACATCAAGCGTCCATTCATACCACGACGGCCATTCAGAAATTTCACTATGCCATCAACGACTCAGTTATTATAGTCGATCCAACAAGAGAATACCACCATACAACTGGATATCATCATTTTACATTACCTTGTCCTTTTTGGATCATATTCCCTGCCAAGTTAATAGAATAGCAGTATCATTTTCTTAAATTATCGGAAAGATCGATTCTTAATTCACCTGCAGCTGTCCGCGCTGCTCAATAATTTTATTGACTTCCCATATATTATGAACTGATCTCAAAACCTAGAATATACCATTATCAACTTTTCCATAACTCATCGCATATACAATACCATACTAAAATAACATGGAAATTCTTATCCCTTTCCTACGCCGCAAACATCGACGCACTCAACTGGTCAAGGACTTTTATGATCCCATATAGAGAAAACTCATTACACATTCCAAGCTTTGCATACCAACAAGAATATACTCATCTTCAAACCATGATAAAACACATCACAAACTATTTCTTCCCATTCATTGCATAAGTTTAACTGCCAGGGCTGAGTCCTTATACCTATATCAGGTTACACAACTGCCAGCACTCAAGAGTTTTGTTGCAATGTCTGCAAGACTCATTACTTCAACCACATACCATAAATCAATCGTATTTCTTTTTATACCATTTTAATTTATTAACAAGTTGTTCCATTTACCCAGTTTCCTTTCCGATTCATCTTTAACTCAATATTTGCGCTTACTGTAACACCATAATACATCAACTCCTGTTACCACACTAGATTTGTACATAAGACCCATAGGCCACTGAATACTCCCTCAATGTTTCCCAAAAGTACCACATTCTACCATACTTTATTTTGATGAACTTCCCGCGATTTTTTTTTTAAATTGTTATCATTACTTCCCAATACGGATACCTAGAATCCCATCATTCACATGATATAACACAAGCCTTGATCTTCTCTAACGAAACCGCCATCTTTAGCCACATACACAAATCTTAAGGCACTTGACTGTTACAAGCAAAATCTTGAACACTGCAAAACCATTCTCGGGCATCATTCACCCTTATTCAGCTGTAATTCAACTGTCCTATTGAGTGGAACCACTCGTGTTTTGTTAGAACTCTGACATCGCAGAACATGATTACTTACAGATACAATCAGCTATCTTTATTTTCTATACGGTGAATATTCTTTACCAACAACAGTTCAAAACACCCTAGTACTTCATCAGATCTACGAAGCACCATAACCTTTACCAGAATTTCCCAACATACTTAGAGACAGAATCAACATAGCACACAATAGTGCAATCAGTTAATCAATAGCAACCTCCCCAACTTGGCTCGGAAGCCATTCATCAAAGCACTTTCAACCACTCATATCAGTATTACTCAAGTGATGCCGAAAATGTCACAATGAGAGACTCAAGTCATTTACAAGCCTTGATAGAGACTCGAATCATCAGAGACCTTAGCTCTTCTGCAATTCTTGCAGATATACACGCACCACCAATGAGCCCACTCTCTTTAGGTGACATAAATCTTTCTAAGTCCCAAATTTTCCAAAAATTTCGGCAGAGTTCCCTTTGTAAATTGGCCTATCCACCTGCTAGAGAATCACCAAAACCATCCTAGCAATTCATTCACAACTCGACAAGACATCACAATGCATATCGACAACATTAGTCTCAATACTACACAAATCATATTATCATATTTGGTACATGAACATGCGTTGTACCTGCTCGAATCATAACACATATCAACTACCTTTCAATTACACATGAGAATCAATCCACCTATCTCGCCTCAATTTAGCATTTCAGCACAATACCTTCCACCAGGATACACATAGCATAATAATTTTAGCCTTCCTGAGTTTGAACTCGTTCCACTACACATAAGGCACGCCCATAGCTCGGCGATCGAAGCGTACTCAGACGTGCGGAAGGAGTTTCAAAAATTATATCTCAAGCTGCATCAAGTACGCACGATAAGAATTCCAAGAAATGTGAAGTGTTTTCTAAAGGTTCGCAGCCTCCCGAGGATAAGTACGAGCGTCCCCGTACCGATCCACAAGACTCTACTAACCGGCTCAAGACTCATGAGGCCTAGTAAACCTAGGCTCTGATACCAACTTGTCACGACCCCAAATCCGGTCGTGATGGCGCGCAGCACATTGCTAAGCCAGCCTGACCAATCAATATCAACAACGGAGCTAGAAGCTCTCTTTAATCCATTTAAGCATTTCAAAATATATGAAACAATAGTAATATTTATACCAACAGCGGGGAGACCAAGTCCCAAAATATACTAACTCCCATAGACCGAAGGGTCAGGAGTCATGAGCCTCTAAAGAACATAAGTGTAATAAAGTTTATAACAACTCAGTGCGGAAAGGAAAGACAACAAGATAAGAAATGACAGCTAGAAGGGGAGTCAGGTCCTGCGGACGCTGCAGCTACCTCGATTGTCCCGCACAATGCCTCCAAGTAGCTACCGAATCAAGTCTGCTGAGAGGTACCTGGATCTGCACACAAGGTGCAGGGAGTAAAATGAGTACTCTGCCAGACTCAGTGGTAATAAACAAGGGTAAGACAGCGCAGATAAGAAATCCGCAATAAAGCACTATGTAAAGCTATAATCAGCTACCCTGTCACAGAATCAATATTCACTGTACTTGTACCAACAATTACCAATAAATAGCATAACAGCTAGCAGATGTAGCTAAATGCAATGCAATGCATGATATGACCGCTACGGCGCGCGTAGCCCGACTCCAATTTTGGGTACCCGTGCTCACTGTGGGGGTTCGGACTCCGGAGGGGCTCCTACAGCCCAAGCACATCTCATAGAGATATTCCTGCGGCGTGCAGTCCGATCCAACATATATCTCGCTGCGGCGTGCAGCCCGATCCACTACTAGTCAGCTAATATGCAGATACAGCCTCGCAGGCTCAAAAGTAGTTTTTGAAAAACTCTTTTTATCATTTTTCAATTGGAAAACAGTAATATCAAGTTCGAGAGATTGGAATTAGCATAATAACAGAAATAGCTGCGGACTAGTAGTAAACTAGCATGTCTATATGATAAGACAATGATAACAATCCTCGCGGGATCCAATAATTGGCTCACGGCCCACAAGTATACTCAACCGCCCAAGAAGGGGGTTCAACGGCTCGAGAATAGCCAATAATACAGTATCAACAGGTCGGACTAATATATAGTCTCCAGTTCATGATCGACCCCGCACTCTCGAGAGTGTGCGTGTCTCGCCGCTATACAGCGTCACAAAGTGGTATACCGGGGTTTCGAACCCGCTGGTCATCACCCACATCTATTACTCACCTCAATACGGGCGAAAGCTCATGCCCGCGATGCCTTAGCTCCTCGAACCGGCATCCACGCACGTCAAAACTAGCACAAATCAGCACAAATATATCAAAATAGGCTAATAGAACATAACCCAATCGAAAGAACTCGAAAAATATCAAAAATCACGAAATTGGCAAAACCCGAGCCCCGGGCCCACATCTCGAAAAATTATGAAACTCACATTTTCGGAATCCTCGTCTCTCCACGAGTCCGTACATACCAAGAACTCCCAATTCGGACCACAAATGGTCCTTCAAATCCCCATTTTAAGATTTTTTGATAAAATCATGTATTTAACTCATAAAACTTACCTCCAATGATTCCCTCTCGAAATCCCTTCAATTCTCGTCCAAAAGCTCTCAAGAATGACCAAAAATGGTGGAAAAATGGGTTGATTTCGCGACTGGAATGTTTTAAAAACATTCTGGAATGTTTTAAAAACATTCTGCCCAGGCATATTACTCATCGCGATCGCGGAGAACAAAATTTGGCCCAAAATTTACCCTTCGCGATCGCGGGAAAGGCTTCGCGATCGCGGTGAACAAACTCCGGTTCCTCCGGACAGGCTTCAGTATAATGGCCATAACTTATTGCACATAACTCCGAATGATGAATGGTTTGATGTTCTGGAAACTAAACACATAGGGCTATAACTTTCATTTGATGCTCATTTCCTGAATCCGTAAACTTTTCTAGATATAAGCTTCCCAATTTATACATGTGTATTAGAGATCCTTCTCGGACACCCTATAGTGTAACGTCCATAACTATTTACATAGATGTCTAAATCACTATTTCTTTATCTTTATGAAAACTAGACACGATGAGCTATAACTTTCGTTTTTGAATCACCTTAAAATTCCTTGTAGATAAAAAGATATGAGCTTCCGAAGTAGGATCAATGCACAGAAGTTTTCCTTCTTCGCGATCGCGGAGCATTTCACGCGATCGCGATTCATTAATACTTTTCGCACATTTTACTCACCGCGATCGCGTCCCATTGTCCGCGATCGCGTAGAACACTGCTACAGACATAAACCAGCAGTTAAAAATGGCCTAGAAATGGTCCGAAACCACCCCGAAACTCACCCGAGGCCCCCGGACCTCAACCAAAAGAACCAACACGCCCTATAACCTTATTCGAACTTGTTCCAATCATCAAAACTCTATCGTTAACATCAAAATCGTCCGTTTTCAACAAATTTAAGCTTAAGTTTAACTTTAACTTCAAAAATTCACATTCGATCAAAAACCCGACCAAACGATGTCCGAATGACCCTGAAAATTTGCAGGCATATCCAAAATCACCTAACGGAACTACTGCAACTGTCGGAATTCCATTCCGACTCCCCGATCAAAATCTCACCTATCGATCGGATTTCGCCAAAATTCAACCTTAGCCAATTCAAGCCTATTTCTACACCGGATCTCTAAATTCAATTCCGATTGCTCTCCTAAGTCATAAATGATCTCTCGAAACTAGTCGAATCATCAGAATCCGATTCCGAGCACTCTAACTCGATAGTCAACTCTAGGTTGACTTTCCATATTCAAACTTCCTTCAAACATGCTATTTGCTTCATTTTTAATTCAATTCACTCCTAACTCACCCGATAGGTTCTAACACCGATATAGAAGCATAAGATATGTTAATGCAAGGTAACGGGGTGAAAATTTCTGTAACGACGGGCCGGGTCGTTACAAGATCCAAGCTAGTATCATCACAATATCACACGTAATTCATACTAGCACATAGTCGTGCGACTTGCAGACATTAAGAGCTATAATTTTCTTACAACTTTTAAGGTTGTTTAACAACTCCATGTAGAAATTTAATCACATGCAAAAAGGATTCACTACTATCATGGGGATCTTATTATTACTCGCAATACCCAAATATCATTCGATATTCCAGTAGCTACTTATCCGATCCCTCATCCTCGAAAAAAGTAAACTCGAGTTCTCGTATACGTGCATTCCCCAATAAGTGCAACTGTCTCAAGTTCAGTCAATCTTCTCTTGTGAGCCGCTATATCTTTTATGTACTTAGCATACTTTGGAATTTCACGAAGTACATCCAGGAGTGGAATATTCAATTGAACTTGGATCAACATAGAGAAAAATTTGTTGAACATGCGATCATCATTCTTTTTCTGCGATCTCTAGGGGGGAAATGTGGTGGTGGCCTTGTAACCTCCACTGGCTATGAAGTTGCATCATTTTTTTTACTCATGTGTTGCCTTAGTAAAAAACTCCTCTTTAGGTATAGGCTTTTCTTTTCTCATCTTTGGCACTTCCTCTAGTTTCCTCCCGTTTCTGAGTGTAACTACATTAACTTGAGGGTCCTTCTCTGTATTGCCGGGGAGGACCCCTGCAGGTCTAGTATTTTGATTTGCTGTTAACAACCCTTCCGCGGAGGATCCCTCCACCTTGACTTGAGGGAGTTTCTTCTCGCCCTACTCTGCTTTATTTGTGTGCATTGGGGACAATACACAGTTTTAACTGTGGGGTGGGGGTTATTCATATTTTTGTGTGGATGAATGTACGTAACTATTACAATTTTTGTTGCCTTTGATACTGTTGGGGGCTATAATATTCACTGAATTAATGGGTTGTAATAGTTAGTAAATTCATCTATATGTAGAAATTTGAAAATAGAGCACTTTTTTTCTCAACGAACTACTTGGACAATTCTCTCGAGGGATTAAGTTCCTTAGAAAAGCACAAAAAGATTTTCTTAGCCTTGAGTAGTTATTAAATGTAATCTAATCTCCATCAGATTTTCTTTGGCCATCGTTTCTTTTCCAAGGGATGAATTTTTAAATCGGGTATTAGTTTTTCTTTTTAGAGTAGTGTAGGATGTAAAGACTCGAACTAAATTCAACATATTCTGTGACTAGTTTGATACTAACAGAGTTAGACATGAGCATGTGGATTATAACTTTCTCCATGAATTTGTGAGGACTGTTTAAAAGTTGAATAGCTTCTTCGTGACACTTAGGCTCATTAGCTTGACTCCTGTGCTAATTGTTATGCTGTGTGCATTAAAAAGTGGGACTTAACTCAGTACTTGCTTTGATTGAAAGTTAAAAATGTACGATACTAAGAGAATCATGTTCCAATGTATGGTGAGATTTTTTGTATAAGTCTCGTGTTGTACATTTCTGTCTAGAACTTGCTCGGTATGTGTGTTAAAGCGAAATCCTAGGTTCTGCTCGGTTTGAAATATGGTTTTGGGCCTTCTTTGATCCTTTTGAACTATCATTCTACCACAAATCAAATATATCCCTAGTTAACCCTTTTGAGCTTATATACTTTTATTTGGCACCCACATTACAAGCCTATACCCTTTTTATTCTTAATTAATATTTGTTTTGATCATTTACCTCTTAAGGCACTTTAATTATAAAATGAGCGCTAAAAGAAGTAAGAAGGGATAAATTGTGGGTGGATTTGAGTGGAACCAATGAAATAAAGAATGGTGCACTTATTTTATAAAATAATACACCACTAGCGAAATTTGGAAAAGAAAAAAAAATCTGGAAAAAAAAAAGATAAGAAAAAGTGAATAAATTGGTGTCCTATTCTTGCTAGTGGGTTATACGTTAACGTAGTGCTTAAAGAAAAAGGAACGTTGTTGGGAGTGATTTTTGTTGAAAAATAAAAGCTGGGATTTAAGAATTTGCGCTCAAAGTTGATTATGTGATGTGTTAAAATATTTTGGATGGTGAATTACTATTCCTAAATATATCCTACCCATCCTTTAGTCCACATTATAACCATGAAAAGTCCTAATTGATTTGAGATCAAGGAAGCCAACATTAGTAGAGATTTACATTAAGGGCGAGCATATGGTACCTTTTGTGTGCATGTGAACTTCATTGAGATAGCGAGAAGATTATTCTAATGTTGAAGTCCTTAAATTACGTTCAAATTTTATTTGAGTGTGCGGACTATCTTTCTTGATTTTGTGGTGAGTGCACATATTTCATTATGTATAGGCGACTTTATTAAACTTTTCAGTCAGAGTGAGTAAGTTGGCCTGAAAGTAGTTAACCTAAGGAGTCAGTTTCTGAGGTTGAGATGTCCCAAATGTGCTATTTGATTGGTTTGAACTAGCGTACTTGGCATGTTATTAACATGAAGAAGGAAGACCGAGAAAGCATATGAAATGGGCTAATTGCGGGTATCAACCAAAGTCATGGGTACTTAAGCTTAATTAAAATGTGTGGCTTGATAGTGATAAGCTTAAATTTGTTTGATTGACTGTGGGTTGATTCTACTTTACTCGAGGACGAACAAAGGTTTAAGTGTGGAGTGGTGATATTGAACATATTTCTATATGTTTTGATGTCACTTTACTCATATTTTAACCATTTTTTATTGCTATTTGGTGTTAAAAATTCCCAACGTGGTTTAATAATTGGTTTTATGACTAATAGAGTTGTGTGTGATCATTTAGGGTGTTTGGAGTGCAAAAATATAAAGAAAAGATACTCCAACTAGAGGAGAAGAGGTTGGATGTTGTCATGACCCAAAATCTGGCCATGGTCATGATGGCGCCTAACGTGTTACAAGGCAAGCTTATTTCCCAAAATATTACTACTAAACTAATTATAAGAAACTAATGAAATATTTCAACATTTAAATTTTTCATAAACCAGGCCCTCGACCTCACTCAGTCATATACCTCTCCAGCCTCACAATGCACCGCCAATAAGGTGACACAACTCACATTAAGTATCACAACATATCAGTAAAATACTAGAGACTGGGGTACACATGTACAATAATTTATATGCCTGAGTACAAATAATGTGAGCATGAATAAAGCAAAAGCATAATCTCTAACATGAAGGCAAACAAGTTCAACAACAAGTAAACACATAACCACATATCATAACCATTAGGCCTCACCGCCTCACGGGACGGACCAAGTCTCAATTCCCCGCGATGCACACACACACGCCCGTCACCTAGCATGGGTATCATCACCAAACAATCACATGATTTTAATTTTTCTGGGTTTATACCCTCAAAGCTAGAGTAAAAGTTGATACTTACTTTAACATTGTAAAATCCTACTAACGGGTGTCCTTATCCCTCGACTAGGTCTCCAAATGCCCTGAACCTAACCATAATCATAATAATATTATAAACATGGCTGGATAATTGCTATGCCCCGAAATTACCACCCTCGGGGGTCATGTTGGAGCCTACTCATATAAGCTAGGCAAGCCACACATTTAAAAATTCATAAACACTTTTGTTTTAAATCTCTTTTACTAATTTATTTAACAGGGAACAAATAATTAAATAATAGCGGAAGACTTAAACGAGATAAACCAAAATAATAAGAAAGATACACATATGCCTCTACCTAGAAATTGGTGTCACAACATTCACGGACTATCTAAGATTGCTACATACATATGTCTAAAACAAGAAATAAAATTTGTCTCGGGTACAAAAGGAAATAGTGCATCAAAATAGATAGAAGAGATGTCGGGCCTGCGGACGCTTGCAGGACTACCTTGGATCACCTGAATGGAAGGAAGACAACACCCTCAATGCGGTCCAACGCTCCAGTATCAGTATCCGCACATAGTGTAGAGTGTAGTATCAGCACAACCCACCCCATGTGTTGGTAAGTGTCTGACCTAATCCCGGTGAGGTAGTAACGAGGCTAGGACCAGACTACAGATAAACTTGTGCAATTATAAACTTATATAGCGAAAAGAAAGTACAGAAATAACCAATCAATGCGGGAAGGGAAAACATGTTGTGGGGGAGATAACATTCTTGAATAAAAGGCATCCAGCAAGGAAAGAAACAATATAGCTCGAATACCAATAAGGAATCAAAAACAATAAATGCACGATATCACCCTTCGTGATTTTGCTCTTGTTTCACCAAAACAAGTATAATCATCATGCGCACAGCATCACCCTTTGTGCTTTTACTCTCTTTTCTCACCATATAATCAATAGAATCGGCACGGAATAATACATCGTGCGGCATGATCACTTCCAACTTTGCACCACTAAAGAGCAGCGAGAGAGGGTTGCAATAGCTTTTACCCGATATGAGGGTCGGGATTGAATTCCTGAGAGAGCTAGCAATTGGAGCTGGGTAGATATCTAGACTACAGTCATGTAATTGTTCTAAATGTCACTTCCAACCTTTTTGGGTTTTTTAAATTATAAACTATTATTATCAAACTACTAATTGAAACTAGATTATGCTACGAGATAATTGCTAAAGTTGTACCTAATGAGGAGACAGGCATTAGGGTCGTGACATCACCTAGGTGGTTAATTGACGGGTAGATGTTACTAAGGTTCGATGGACATAATTGGGGCTTATGTTATAACCTTTGCACAAATTTTACCCACTCGTACACCTCACGGTAGAGAGAGTAATTTTGCTCATTTGACTCCCTTGAGACCAAATAGGTAGGCAAATTAGAACAAGCAACTAGGGTTCAAGTAGGATGATTACTCTCTCGAGATTTAACTCGTTAATTGGGACTATCATTTCTCATGAGTCCATACCAATTCCTTGTTGGGTGAATTTTGGAGACTTAGACTCTCTTTCTCAAGAAGAGTCAAATCCACAAAGCACAAATCGGTGTTTGCAACCACCAATTCATATATTAAAACATAAAATCAACCCATATAGCAAACACGCATAGTCAATCTAAACTTAGATGGCAACACGCATCAATTACCCACGCTAGAGTTGAGCCACAATCCTATATATTAGGTTTAGCTACTTATGCTTGAAGAAGAAAATGAAGAAATAGATGAAGAACAAGACATATTAATTAAATACTAAATTAAAATACAAGAATTTATCGTTAATTTGAAGCTAAGATGCCAAAAATGGCTACAAAATGAGTTCTCACGAGTGAAACTATGTTCTGGAATTAACTGATGATCTAAAAATGGTAAAATGTTCTATTTATACTGGGCTGGAAAAACTGGAGGTGCGGGCGCAAAAAATGGACCGCAATCGCACTAGGATCTTGAACTTAAAAAATTGGCTCTCTGAAGTTGGGCTCTGCAAACCGCGCAGAATGGACCGCGGCCGCGGAGGTAGCTGGTACGGTCCGCACAATCACAACCGCGGACCACATGGCCTTGGCTTGGCATAATTCCATCTCTCTGAATCTCTTGTCCGCGGACCGCACAAAAGGGTGGTGCGGCCGCAGAGCCTTCATCGCGGACCGCTAAACCTATACCAAGGCCGCATTACCTTAGCCTTGTTTTGCCAACTCTCTGAACCACCTAGTCTAGCAGCATTCGACTTTGCGTGGTTCGCACTAGGCTTGCTTTCCCTCATATTGTTTGGTCTTTGATACTTGAACATGTTTCACTCCTTTTGAGCCGATCTTTGACATTTTGTCACTTTGTCGATCAAACCTGCAATCAAGCACAACTTATGAGCCCTTTGAGACTATTTTGTAACAATTTATAACCAAAGTGTAAGCAAGAATGAGCATAAAACATGACAAAATCCCAAGTTATCACAACACGACATCACCCTTCGTGATTTACACTCTTTCCTCTCAATCAACAATTCACGGCATCACCCTTTGTACTTTATCACTCTTCCTCACCCAAATAACAATTGTCACACCTCCTTTTTTTTACCGCATATACGTATAAACGTAAAATGTGCCACTGTTTAATACTACACCCCGAAAGGGATATAATAATAATTAGTGAAGGAGTTTTTCCACTTAAAGGACAGTCGGAACGGGATCAATTTATTTAATTATTCAGAGTCGCCACTTGGAAAAATAATGGTGTCCCAAGTCATCGGTTTAATCCCGAACCGAGGAAATTTATGACTCTGTATTACAGTTTGCGAAACTAGAAACCTGGATAAGGAATTTTGTTAACCCGGGAGAAGGTGTTAGGCACTCCCGGATTCCGTGGTTTTAGCACGGTCGCTCAACTGCAATTTTTGTTTTTATCTGATTTCTCTATATATTTTAATTAGGTGCTTTTAATGTTCCGCTTTTTAATTTTAGAAGAATTGCGACGTCACGAAAATACATTTCGAGTCACACCGCAACCGGTACGCCTGTGACTTTAATGTATTTCAGTTTCGCCGAGAATAAGATTTGGGTCACATAAATGCGCACCCGTAATTAGGAAAGTATTTTTATTAAAGTCGTCCCTAAAGAGTCTATCGTCTTGATTAAATTTTTGAAAGACCGTGAAATTCGCTAAACGGTCCTTCCGAGTCTAAGGTTTTCATTACAATTAATTGAGGGCCCCGCAATTGTGTATTTAGTGCGGCGAGGCTCATCTCACTTTTATTAAAGGCTAGTCTTAGGATGAACTAGATTTTTTATTGTTTTGTTTTTGTATCAAAAAAAGGAAAGAAAGTCCTAATTGATTTTATTAAGAAAATGGCCTTGGTCTACCAATTTAAACACTAATGGGCCTAATAACGGTAATCAGGCCCCATATAAAATCCATTGCCATATCCAATTAATTCTACTATTATGTATTTACAGTAAAGTGCTCCTGTTGATATACTTAATCGAATTTAAGGATATATCAAATTCTTTATGAAAGAAATGCTGTAACTTGCAGACAACTAACATGAATTATTTTTATTTTTTTTAACCAAAGGAACTGCTGAATTCCTCTATTACGAAACAGGCGCTATATATTTATAGTGAAGCAGTGAGCTTATTTTATTTAAGTCAATTAAACTTATGACAAATCCAATTTTTCTTGGACTAACTATTGTAATTAACACAACTAATAAGTAGTAGACTATCTTTAATAACAATTGAATCTCTAATTATGAAACACACGTCCAGTAGAGCTTCTAAACCAAAACTGATATTAACAACTTTCACACATTTATGAAACATATGCTGAAAATTAACTTTAATCATGTTAACAACCTTATATAATCATGTTAAACCAACTAGCTGTCAATATTTAAAGATGTAATTCAACACTTAAATATTATAATACCTAACAAACCATTGATTCCAAAACAATACTATCAATTACAGTCCAAATTCAATTACGCACTAGATTACGGTATGTAAACTAATTAACCAAAAGCAACGCAACAACAGATCTTTGACAAAAGGCTTCAATTTCATTTCCATTTCAGCTGTAGCCTTACATAGTGAAGTTTAGAAGTATGTACCTGAAAATTATAAATTGTGAGTAGGAGTAGAGGGAATCAACAGCAAATACAGCAACAACACCAGCAGTTCAATTTTAGGAAGGAGATCAGAAGCAGTGATGAAATCAACAATTAAACCCAGAAGACATTTTTCAGCACTTCAAGTTGTTTCCAAAATCAGAATTCACACTCCAATTACTGTAATTGCAGTTATTCACTGATTTATGATGAATCTACCACTATTTTTGGATTTTTGATATGAATTTGAAGGCAAAACAGAAGAAAAAATGAATCCGAAATGTTAATTTTAGATCTGGAATTTTAACAAATATTTTTTGGGATTTTTCTTGGGTTCCTATGGCTAAAATTCTAAAAGAGACCTCTAAAAATCATATTGAACCCCCTTTTATGCAAGCTGAAATTACCTATTTATAGGCCAAAATCAAAGGAAATCTGAAATTTTTTATTTCACTAAAACCCCTCCCATTTTTAACTTGTTGCACAAGTTAGTGCAATTATTCTAGTGAAAGCTACACCAAAACCCCTTCTAGAATAGTCTACCATATTCTATTTCCCTTGTATTACCTATTGTGCCCTCATTTCCTTTTATTATCTACTAAAACACCTTTTGTTATGCCCAAATTACCCTAAAAGCTCTATATTTATCACAATTATGCCAATTCTTATCCCAATTGTACCCTTTCCTCTTTTAAACTTATTACAACTATACCAATTCCTTTTCCCAATTTACCCCTACTTCTTAAGGCTAATTACTTTCCTAATTTCTGTATTTTACTTCTATTTAAACCTATTTTCAGACTTGTATTTAGCAAATAGCCACAATTAAGTAATTATTGCTCAACTAGCCAATTGGCCCTTTCAACTACTTTAAATTCAGATTAATTCACTAATTAAAATCACATTTCAACTATAGCCAACCCTAGGCAATCTTACAAATATGGCCACTTATGATTAATTATCCGATTAACAAGACTCGGGAAACAATTTTGATAAAGGGTGAGTCTTATTAATCGAAATAACCAATCGTCTTTGATTCTATTAGGTAAAACACCTTAGGTTGCTACGAATCGTGTGATTTCAACTATCGATGAATTCACTAATCGAGCTTAATCACTAATTACAGCTATAACCAATCTTCCTAAATGTTAATCAACATCGAATCCACTAATCACAATTAAACTAATTACCAAAACAGTTCTACTAATTAATTAAGCAACTTGAAATCAACAGAACAATCAGAAATCAGAAATGCAAATTAACGGATCAATTAACCAGGATTATAACAACCTACAATTAATCAGAAAAACAAACATAACTAATCTAAATATTCTAGCCAATTTTGAAATGTGTATATTTCTTAAAATAGTTACGACTATCATTCGATTACAAAACAGTGCATAAAATGCATTTATTCGACTAGTCCGAGAAATCGATTCATAGTGTATTATTCTTGTCTTAGGAATTTAACAGAAACTAACAATGAAAATAGGGAACCTAAAGATCTAACAGAAATCGACGAATCCAAAATCAGAAACGAGATAAAAGAAAATTATTCAGGAAAACCAACAGACAATGGAAAATCAGAATTAAAGAGAAACGAATTCAATAACTATTAACATTAACATATGCATTTATTTGACTAATTTCACCACTACTAACACTAACAGAAAACAAGAAATAGATGAGAAGAAACAAAACATGCATAAGAATATAAAATGAAGAGATAAAGAACTTAGCTTCACCGCCGTTTTATTTTTTCCTTTTTCTGTTTTTTTTTTCCTTTTTTTTCTGTTTTCTTCGGATTTTTCTCCATTTTCTTTACTTCTTGATCTTGAATCTTTCTTCACGAGAGCCTTTGAATCTTGAATTATTCTTGAGAGTTGAACATTAATTTTCCAGCGGCTTTGGCTTATTCTTCGTGTCGCAATTTATATGGGAGTTAAAGGAGTGATGGTGTGTGTATTGTATGTTTTTTTTGGAGGTGGCGCCGCAATGGGAGGGGGTGGCGGTGCCATTAGGTTTTTTTGATATTTGGGGAGTTGTGGTGGGTTTTAAGGAAAACTAGTTTAAGGACTGTGAAGAGGGGGTGATGACGAAGAGATGGTGTGATTTTGGGCGCCGTTGGACACCGGCCGCCGCCTCATGCGGCGGAACCCTAGCGGTTGTTAAAGAAGAAGAGAGGTGAACGGTTTTTTTTTGGTGAAGAAGACATGGGTCCGTGTTTAAGGTTGTCTTTTGAAAGACAAAATTCTTGTCTTTAATTGGATTGCTAGACTCATTCTGGACTCTTGGATTTAACAGGAACGGATGGCTGTGATTAAAGGGGAAATGGACCGGGTAGGATGGGGTGTTGGTCTAGGACTGCTGGGGCTTCGGCGGCTGGGCAGGGGTGTGAATTCATCTGTTTTGGGCCTGGCAATTGGAGTATTTTGAGCCCAATCCTTTGCCTTTGTATTTTTGTGTGTTGCATTTTCTTTTGTATTTTTGTATTACACTCCTTGTATATTTTTTTTTTATCTTGTTGTATTATTTGGAACTAATTACCTTCTTTTTTTTTGGCAATTTTTAATTTAAAAAGCTAACTAATTTTTTTTTATTTTTCTTTAATTTGTTAAAAAAGAATTAATTTCCTAAAGATGCAAATTTTTGTATTTTCATTTATCACACGCAAATATCACGCAAACAACTAACACAAAATTCACACAAAATTTAAAAGTAATGAAAAATCATTTATTTTAAATTTTATAGTAATAACGCATATGTAGGGTAAAAATCACGTGCTCACAACAATCACAACAATGGGGCGAGGGAATAAAAAAGAGTATAATAGGGATCCCAGCAAGGGAACAACAATTTAAACAATTAAATCACGGCGTGGGAACAACATAATGATATCAAAATCCCGGGAAGGGAAATAACCAAATAAGCAATAATATCCCAGTAGGGGAACAATTTAATAAGTCTTCCTCTTTTCAATTTTACTTCACAACTCGCTTTACCACTTGAGCCAATTCTCCTCGATGTTCAAAAATCACAATTAATTTCTTAACTTTCCACAACAAATAAGAATCACTTGTAAGGCATAAATTATTCAACGAAACCATGAAAACCACATTATAACGCTCACGGTCATGCTAGACACCAACGTATAGATATTGTCAACATGCATGTACGTCGTACTTAACAAGAAACACGTAGAAAATATGACTCAACTCCTAATCCCTCAAGTTAAAGTTAGACCGAACACTTTCCTCAAACTTCTACGGCCAACTCAATCCTCAAAAACTGGCTTTCCTTTCGAATTTGGCTCCAAATCAATTGTATCTATACATAAATGACTTCATAACATCAAATAATTCTAAACAATTCGAATCCAATGCCTAATTATAGCTTTCCAAACATGCTTCCCAAAAAACCAAAAATCGACCCCAGACCCGCTTGTTCAAAATATAAGGTTCAGACCAAAATCAAATCTCTCATTCACCCACGAGCCCAAATATATAATTATTTCTAGAATTCGACCCCAAAAAAGAGGTCTAAATCACCATTAATTAAAAAGCCCTAACTCTACCCAAATCCCTAATTACTACCCTTAATCACATATTAGAGGCCTAGGATTCTAATGGGTGTTAATGGAAAATGAAGAAAACGAGTTAAACAATGTCTACCAAAAAACTTTGGTGAAGAAATGCTTCAAAAATTGCCTAGGAGATTAAAGGGTTTATGATATTTTATGAAAATCCAGTAATGGGTTCTGTTTTGGGGTTTTAAAAATAACTCGGCAAAATTGCCCTTCGCGTTTGCGATGAGTCAGGTCTGAAGATCTTCTTTTTCGTGATAATAGGCTCGCATTTCCCAAGCTTCAACACATCGAGCCCTCGCGTTCGCGAGCCAGTGGCCGCGTTCGCGTAGAATAAGCTGGTGACACATCCCCTCAACCTTACGCGTTTGCGATAGGAGGGATGCGTTCGCGAAGGTTTTACCCCCCCCCCCCCAATCGTCGTGTTTGCGTTCTTCATATTTGCATTCACATAGAAGAAACTAACTCCTGGGATTCTTGCCTTACGCGTTCGCGAGTGGGTCCACGTGAACGAAGGGTAAAATCCCTGGGCACTAACAGTAGAAATCTGCAACTTTTCTTATGTTCAAAACTTTTCGAAACACTCCCAAGCCCTTGGGGCTCCTAACCAAACATATGTACTAACTCAATAAAATTACATGAACTTATCAGTGCGATCAAATTGCCTAAATAACCTCAAAACAATGAATCAAACCTCAAAATCAAGAACGTTTCCTCAAACTTCCTCAAGTTTCAAATTTAGAAATTCAAATCTGAATCATGTCAAACGACGTCCGTTTTTAACCAAATTTTATATGAAGGACTTAAAACATATATAAGACATGCATCGGGTGCCGGAATCAAACTAGCGGCCGGATACCATCGCTTTCTAATCATATTTCATTTCAAATTTCCTTAAACATTTTCAGAAAATAATTTCACTTAAAATTCATCTCTCGGGCTCGAAGCCTCAGAATTAGATTTCGGGCATATGTCCAAGTCTCATAATTCCTACGGACCCTCCGGGACCGTCAATCACGAGTCCGGGTCCGGTCCGTTTGCCTAAAATATTGACCAAGGTCAAATTTATTCATTTTAACATCAAAACTTAGCATTTTTTACAGAATTTTATATTTACGCTCTCTGGCTATGCGCCGAAACTACGCACACAAATCGAGGAAACTCTAAATAAGGTTTTAAGGCCTTGGAGACACAAAATTCAATCAAAATAGGTAATGACCATTTGGGTCATCACATTCTCCACCTCTAAAACAATCGTTCGTCCTCGAACGGATAGAAGAAGGAAGTACCTAAGTCGGGAAAAGATGAGGATAACGGCTCTGCATATTGGACTCGAATTCCCAGGTCGATGCCTCAGGAGGTTGGCCTCTCTACTAAATACGAACAGAAGAGAAACTTTTTGATCTCAACTAATGAACCTGGCGGCCAAGAATAGCCACCGGCTCCTCCTCATAAGAAAAGTACTTGTCTAACTAGACAGTGGTAAAATCTAACAAGTGGGTTGGATCGACGTGATACCTCTAAAGCATGGACATATGGAACACTACGTGCACGACTGATAGACTCGGCGGTAATGCAAGTATATAAGCCACCTCTCCCACTTGATAAATAATCTCAAATGGACCAATGAACCTAGGGCTAAGCTTGCCCTTCTTCCCAAATCTCATCACGTCCTTCATAGGCGACACTCGGAGCAATACCCTCTCACTAACTATAAAAGCCACATCTCGAACCTTGCGGTCTGCATAACTCTTTTGCTTGGATTGAGCTATACGAAGCCTATCCTAAATGATCCTGATCTTGTCCAAGGCCTCCAAAACCAGATCTGTACCCAACAACCGAGCCTCCACTGGCTCAAACTATTGAACCAGAGATCGACACCGCCTACTATGTAAAGCCTCATAAGGAGCCATCTGAATACTCGACTAGTAGTTGTTGTTGTAGGAAAACTATGCTAAAGGCAATAACTAATCCCACAAACCTCCAAAGTTAATAACACAAGCTCGGAGCATATCGTCCAAAATCTAAATAGTTCGCTCGGACTGACCGTCCGTTTGGGGATGAAATGTTGTGCTCAACTCAACCCGTGTACCCAACTCTCGCTAAACTACACTCTAGAAGCGCGAGGTCAACTTTTATCCTAGTCCGAAATGATAGGTACGACCACACCATGAAGGTGAAAATCTCCCAAATATAGATCCAAGCTAACCTCTCAAATGAATAGGAGACTGCCACAAGAATGAAATGGCTGACTTGGTCAGCCTATCAACATTGACCTAAACTGCGTTGAACATCCTCCGAGTCTGCGAGAGTCCAACCACAAAGTCCATAGTTATTCGCTCCCACTTCCATTCGGGAAGCTCAATCCTCTGAAACAATCCACCAGGCCTCTGATGCTCGTACATAACCTGTTGACAATTCAAACATCGAGCCACATATGCAATGATATCTTTCTTCATTCTACACCACCAATAATGCTGCCACAAATCTTGATACATCTTCCCAGCGCCCAGATGAATGGAGTACCGGGAACTATGGGCCTCCTCTAAAATGAACTCTTGGAGCCCATCCATATTAGGCACATAAACTCGACCCACAATCTCAAGACTTCATCATCATCTAAGGTAACCTGTCTAGCACCTCTGTATTGCACTATGTCTCAAAGGACACACAAATGGGGATTATCTTACTTCCAATCATAGATACACTCCAATAATGAAGAACGAGCGACTGTGCAAGCTAACACACAACTGGGTTCAGAAACATCCAGTCTCATGAACTGATTGGCTAAGGCCTAAACATCCAAAGCAAGCGGCCTCTCATCGACTGGAATATAAGCATGACTGCCCATACTGCTGACTTTCTACTCAAGGCATCGGACACCATACTGGCCTTTCCCGGATGATATAAGATAGTGATTTCATAATCCTTCAGCAACTCCAACCACCTCCTCTACCTCAAATTCAACTCCTTTTGCTTGAACAAATACTGAAAACTCTTGTGATCAGTGAACACCTCGCATGCCATGCCGTACAAATAATGCCTTCAGATCTTCAATGCATGAACAATGGTTGCCAACTCTAAATCATGCACCAGATAGTTTTTCTCATGAATCTTCAACTGCCTTGAAGCATAGGCAATGACCTTGCCATCATGCATCAACAATGCACCAAGCCCAATACGAGAAGCATCATAATAAATTTTATAAGGCCCTAAGCCTGCGGGCAAAACCAATACCCGTGTCGTAGTCAGAGCCGTCTTAAGCTTCTGAAAGCTCACCTCACACTCAATTCAGCTCGGCAGCGGATACTTGTTCTTGATTGTTACCTTGTTCAATTGCCAGTAATCAATACACATTCTTATTGACACATCCTTCTTCTTGGCAAACAACACAGGCGCACCCCAAGGTGAAAAACTGGGTCTAATGAAACCCTTGTCAAGCAAATCCCGCAACTGCTCATTTAACTCTTTCAACTCATGCGGGGCCATATGATACATCGAAATAGAAATGGACTGAGTGCCCGGAGCCAGATCAATGCAAAAGTCAATATCCCTATTGGATGGCATACCTGGCAGGTCTAAAGGGAAAACATCAGGAAACTCCCTAACAACGGGCAAAAATTATTAGAAGGGAACTCAGCACTAGAATCGCAAACATAAGACAAAAGGCCAAACACCCCTTCTTGAACATACGCCGAGCCTTCACAAACGAAATGACACTATGGGTAGAATGACCTGAAGTACCTCTCCATTCTAAACGAGGCATACCTAGTAAAGCTAAGGTCACAGTCTTGGCAAGACAGTCCAAGATAGCGTGGTAAAGTGATAAACAGTCCATTCCCAATATAATATCGAAGTCAACCATATCTAAAAGCAACAGGTCTACATGAGTCTTAAGACCCCCAATAGCTACAATACAAGAATGATGGACTAGATCGAACATAATGGAACCACCCACCAATGTAGACACATAAATATAAACACTCAATTAATCTCTAGGCATGACCAGGAACGACGCAAAATAAGATGATACATACAAATTCGTAGAGCCTGGATCAAATAACACTGAAGCATCTCTATTATAAACCAGAACCGTACATGTAATAACTACATCTGAAGCCTCAACCTCGGGCCCGGCCTGAAGAGCATAACAGCAGGGATGAGACCTACCACCATGAACCATATCTCTAGGTCAGTCCGCCGTTGGCCGGCCTCTACTCTTAGCGGCCTGAGCTCCACCTCTAGGACCTCTACCTCCACCTCTAGCTTCTCTACCCGGTACTTGTACCATGGCACGAGAACTCTGATGCTGAGAGATGTCCAGTGCTTGAGGGCAAAATCTGGCAATGTGACTCGGATCACCTCAAGTATAACAAGCCCTCGGCTGCTGAGACTGCTAGCCCAGATGACTTGAATGACCACCCCGAAAGCTCTAAAACGGCAGTGCACTAATAGGAGCAGGTGGTACACTATAGAGTTGTTGATCGGAGTACTGCATCAGGGGACCACGGCTACCTGAAGCATAGTGAGAAACCTGAAGTAATGACTGAAAAGGCCTAGGAGGATGGCTTTTACCATAGGCCAGATGAGGTACCACTAAATCTGCCTAAATGATGGGACCTATTGTATGCCCCATGACCAGCCCCATTCGTTAGTACCATCTCAATCCTTTGGGCCACATTGGTCGTCTCCTTAAAAACTAATATCACTCTCAACCTGCCATCTGGAGACAAATCAGTTGAATGAGTCCATCAATAAACCGTCTCACTCTCTTTGTCTTGGTGGGAAGTATAATAAGAGAATGGCAAGCTAAGTCAATGAACCAAGTCTCATAGGTGAATGTCATAGAACCCTGCTAGAGGCGTTCAAACTGCCTTCGGTAGGCCTCTCCTTGAGTAATGGGGAGAAACTTCTCCAAAAATAGTTGTGTGAACAGCTCCCGGGTCAAGGCTGGTGATCATGCTGGTCTGGCTAAACACTATTCCCTCCACCAAGTTTTGGCGGATCCAAATAGGGGAATGTAGTAAAATCAATCCCATTGGTCTCAACAATCCCCGTGTGCTGAAGAACGTCATGACAACTATCCAGATAATCCTGGGGATCCTCAATAGAAGCACCTTTGAATGTAGAAGTGAAGAGCTTGGTAAACCTATCCAGCCTCCACAAAGCATCGACAGACATGGCTGCCCCATCGCTGGTCTGAGCTACTGCGCCTGGCTGAACTACTTCAACCGGCTGAGCCGCTGGAGTATGAATTTAGGGAGCTACCTGCTCCAGAGTACGAGTAGTAGGAGTCTAGGCTCCTCCTCTAGCTTGATAAGTGGTTGGTGCTGCAGGAAGCAAACCTGCTCGGGTGACACTCTCCATGAAGACCACCAATCGGACCAGAGCATCCTGAAGAATTGAGGTAGCAATAACCTCTGTAGGACCAGAGCTGGTCCCATCGGAACTGCTGGGGCCGGAACATCCTCATCAAAATAAATCTGAGGCTCTGCCTCTGGTGCTGCTGCTCGAAGCTGAGCTCTGCCCCTACCTCGGCCTCTAGCACGGCCTCGTCCTCGCCCTATACCCCTCGTGGAAGCTGCTTGGGGCTCAGACTGCTGATCAGTAGATGAGGAAGCTCGTGTTCTTACCATCTGTGAAAGAATAGAGTAGAAATTCAATTAGCATTGAGAAACCAAATCGCACGACAAGAAAGAACAAATGTAAAACTTTTCCTAACTCTGTAGCCTTTGGGGGATAAATAAAAATGTCTCCGTACCGATCCCTCAGACTCTACTGAGCTTGTCCGTGAGTTGTGAAACCTGTGTAACCTATAGCTCTGATACCAACTTGTCAGGACCCGATATTTCCACCCTCGGTGGTCGTCATGGTGCTTACTTATAGAAGCCAGGCAAGCCACACATTTAGAAATCCATAAACACTTTTTTTTTAAAATCTTTTTTACTAATTTAATTAACAGGGAACAAACAATTAAATAACAGCGAAAGACTTAGACAAGATAAACCAAAATAATAAGAAAGATTCACGTATGCTTTTACCTAGAAACTGGTGTCACGACATTCATGGGCTATCTCAGAGTGCTACATATATATGTCTGAAACAAGAAATAAAATTTGTCTCGGGTACAAAAGGAAACAGTGCATCAAAATAGATAGAAGAGATGTCGGGCCTTTAGACGCTTGCGGGACTACCTCGGGGTCCCGTGGACTGAAGGCTGACTCACGAACTACTGTTGCACACAGTATGCTACTCCGGTATCTGCACATAAGTGCAGAGTGTAGTATCAACACAACTGACCCCATGTGTTGGTAAGTGTCTGGCCTAACCCCGACGAGGTAGTGATGAGGCTAGGACCAGACTCCAGATAAACCTGTGCAGTTATAAACTTATACAACAAAAAGAAAGTACAGAAATAACCAGTTAATATGGGAAGGAGAAACATGTTGTGGGGGACATAATAGTCCTGAATAAAAGGCATCCAGTAAGGAAAGAAACAACATAACTCGAATACCAATAAGGAATCAAAAACAATAAATGCACGGTATCACCCTTCATGCTTTCACCCTCGTTCTCCCCAAAACAAGTATAATCATCATACGCACGACATCACCCTTCGTGCTTTTACTCTCTTTCCTCACCGTATAATCAATAGAATTGGCACGGAATGGTATATTGTGCAGCATGATCGCTTCCAACTATGCACCACTAAAGAGTAGCGAGAGAGCGTTGCAATAGTTTTTACCCGATATGAGGGTCGGGATCGAATTCCTTAGAGAGCTAGAAATTGGAGCTGGGTATGTATCTAGACTAGAGTCGTGTAATTGTTCTAAATGTCACTTCCAATGTTTTTGGGTTTTTTCAATTATAAACTACTATTATCAAACTACTAATTGAAACTAGATTATGCTACAAAACAATAGCTAATATTGTACCTAATGGGGAGAAAGGAACTAGGGTCGTGACATCACCTGGTTAATTGACGGGTGGATGTTACTAAGGTTCGATTGACATAATTGGGGCTTATGTTATAACCGTTGCACAATTTTTACCCACTCTCACACCACTCGGTAGAGAGAGTGATTTTGCCCATTTGACTCTCTTGAGACCAAATGGGTAGGCAAATTAGAACAAGCAACTAGGGTCCAAGTAGAGTGATTACTCTCTCGAGATTTAATCCGTTAATTGGGACTATCATTTATCATGAGTAGATCCCAATTCCTTGTTGGGTGAATTTTGGAGACTTAGACTCTTTTTCTCAAGAAGAGTTAAATCCACAAAGCACAAATAAGTGTTTGCAACCACCAATTCATAAATTAAAACATAAAATCAACCCAAATAGCAAACACCCATAGTCAATCTAACCCAAGATGGCAACACCCATCAAAATAGATAGAAGATATGTTGGGCCTGCAGACGCTTGTAGGACTACCTCGAGATCTCGTGAACTGAAGGCTGACTCCCGAACTACTGCTGCATATAGTATAATGCTCTGGTATCTGCCTATAAGTGCAGAGTGTAGCATCAGCACAACCGGCCTCATATGTTGGTAAGTGTCTGGCCCAACCCCGGCGAGGTAGTGACGAGTCTAGGACCAGACTCCAGATAAACCTGTGCAGTTATAAACATATACAGCGGAAAGGAAGTACAGAAATAACCAGTCAATGTGGGAAGGGGAAGCATGTTGTGGGGGAGATAACAGGCATGAATAAAAGGCATCCAACAAGGAAAGAAACAACATAACTCGAATACCAATAAGGAATCAAAAACAATAAATGCACGGCATCGCCCTTCGTGATTTTACTCTAGTTCTCACCAAAATAAGTGTAATCATCATACGCATTGCATCACCCTTAGTTCTTTTACTCTCTTTTCTCATAATATAATCAATAGAATCGGCATAGAATGGTACATCATGCGACACTATATCACCCTTCATGCTTTACACTCTTTCCTCTCAATCAACAATGCACGAAATCACCCTTCGTACTTTATCACTCTTCCTAACCCAAACAACAATCACAACAATAGGGCGAGGGAATAAACAAGAGTATAATAGGGATCCCAACAAGGGAACAACAATTTAAAAAATTAAATCCCGACGAGGGAACAACTTAATGATATCAATATCCCGGCAAGGGAAATAACCAAATAAGCAATAATATCCCGGCATGGGACTTCCACTTTTTAATTTTACTTCACAACTCGCTTTACTACTTGAGCCATTGCTCCTAGATGTTCAAAAATCATAACTACTTCCTTAACTTTCCACAACAAATAGGAACCACTTCTAAGGCATAAACTATTCAACAAAATCATGAAAACCACATTATAAGACTCACGGTCATGCTAGACACCAACGTACAGATACTCGTCACCATGCCTATACGTCGTACACAACAAGAAACATGTAGCAAATATGACTCAACTCCTAATCCCACAGACTAAGGTTAGACCGAACACTTACCTCGAACTTCCACGACCAACTCAATCCTCAAAAACCGTTTTTTCTTTCGAACTGGGCTCCAAATAAATTGTATATATACATAAATGACTTCGTAACATCAAATAATGCTAAACAATTCGAATCCAATGCCTAATTATAGCTTTTCAAACATTCTTCCCAAAAATCGAAAAATTGACCCCGGGCCCGCTTGGTCAAAACGTGAGGTTCGGACCAAAATCAAATCTCCCATTCACCCATGAGTCCAAATATATAATTATTTCTAGAATTCGACCCCAAAATAAGGTCTAAGTCACCATTAATCAAAACACCCTAACTCTACCCAAATCCCTAATTTCTACCCTTAATCATATGTTTTATGCCTAGGATTCTAGTGGGTGTTGATGGAAAATGAAGAAAACAAGTTAAACAATGCTTACCCAAGAAACTTTAGTGAAGAAATTCTTCAAATATTTTTATGAAAATCCCATAATAGGTTCTGTTTTAGGGTTTTAAAAATAACCAGGCAAAGTTGCAATTCGCGTTCGCGATAATTTAGGTCTGAAGACCTTCGCGTTCGCGACAATAGGCTCACGTTCACTACAATAGGCTCGCATTAGCAAAGCTTTAACACATCGAGCCCTCACATTCACGGGCCAGTGGTTGCGTTCGCGTAGAATAAACTGGTGACCCCTCTCCTCAACCTTACGCGTTCGTGAGAGGAGGGATGCTTTCGCAAAGGGTCTACCCCACTTAGCTTCGCGTTCGCGTCTCCACCTTCACATTCGCGAAGAAGAAATAAGCTCTTGGGATTTTTTCCTTACGCGTTCGCGAGTGGGTCCAGGCAAACGCGAAGAGTAAAATCCATGGTGTTGATACCCAATTTTTTTATATAATTTTCATATACAAAATACTCTCAAAATAGCATATGTATGCATATATAAGCATAGCTAAGTGTTTTGGCATTTTTTCTAATTTTTGAAGATTTTAAAATCAATTTATTGTCCATTTTAGTGGTACAAAAATTAATAGTTTAAATAATTTATTGTATTCCTATATTTATACCAAAATATAGTTAAGGTAATTTTTGTACATTTTTATAAATTTATTTGGTATTTAAAAGACTAAATTGCATGTAATTGCAATTATAGCCTACTTTAAGATTAATAGCATTTCATAATTGTAAAATTAGTCATAGTATTTTTAAATTGATACTTATATGATATTTGTTGGCTCGGTATTTTGAATTTGCTTTAAAAATCATTTTGCACTATTTTTTATAAAATAAAAACTTTTATAAAATAAAAAAGGAAATTGGCTATTTAACATTTCGCCCCATTTTTATTTCAATTACAACCCTTTTTACCTTTCATTTTTAACCTTAAATTGGCCCAATTTCAATCCCAAATTAGACCAGGCCAATCCCTAAATTACCTGACCCTTGTCCGGATTAAAAAACCGGCCCAGCTCCCATGTGATCCAGGTCGTTGATCATTTTGATCAACGACCATAATTTCCCATTTCTTTTTCTAATTTCTAGACCCCCTAACCTATTTCATTTCATCCGATCCGCCGCCTCTGAATACTCTCCCTTCCTCAAACTCTCTCGAAGGTTCCCTAGAACCCTAGCCTCTCTCATCCTCTCCTACCCCCTTTCAACCACCGGTCACCAGAATCCATGGCTTCTCGGGCCATGAATAGTTGGTACACACCTATCTTCACTATTACACCATGGTTTTTCGAAGTTTTGAGGCCTAACCTCGACGATTCCCTCTCCGATTTTCTTAGACCTTTGATTTGATGGCTCATCCGGCCTTGCTCCGACATATTCAAGACTCAGCAACCTGACTTTTGACCTTTCCGACTCGGGATCGAACCTGTTTCAAAGCCTTTCTCATTTCTAGGGTTCTCCGAAAACCTAAGCTATTCGAGGTTCTTTCTTTATTTGTTTGCCTAGATCTATGTTGTATCTATGCGTTGTTTGACATTTTATGTGTTTTCCCCATTTCAAAATCGTTTGTGTTCAATTTAGGGTTTCTGCAAGTTTTTTAAAGAAAAACATCTTCTGATTCTTCTTTTTTTTTATTCGTGTTTGTTTATACCATGCTCGTGTGATTTCTTTTTACTATGCATGTATTGTTTGTCTACTTTTCTTTTCTATTATACATGTTACTCCTATGTTAATCCATGTTCTGTTTTCTTTACTCTTTTATTATATGTGTTTACCATTGAGATTCTTTGATTTTTTGTTTTCCTAAACTCTGTTCGTGTTCTTGCTAAACATGTTTCATCCATTTTTTTTCATTCAAGTTTGTATCATCTCTTTCTTCTGAACTTGTTTGAGTTTCGAGTTTTCTCAAATACGTTCTTCATGGTTTTGAATCATCATAAAAGATGCCAAGGAAGTTGGGAAAGGAGAAAAAGCCACTACAAATCTTGGGAACCATGGAATTCGTCTTGAGTTCTTTATTAATTTTTAGGTATTCTTGGGAATTACTTGAAATTGCTACTATGAGCATGTGTGACTAAGAACACTATTGTTTTAGGGTCATGGTGAAACATGAATGTTGGTGTTTGATGTTTATTTGACGAAGTTGATTTTATCATATTGGGTTGTTTGTTTAGTTCTATTTTTAATTATTTTGCTGAGTAGCTAACAGTGAAATACTATTTACGAATCTAGAGTTGAACTCGAAAGTGAGAACTCTAGATTGCATATAGAATTAAATAGAGTAAGTTCTTGAACCAGGACATCGGGGATGGATTCGCAATTAGGATAGACATATACCTAATTGTCTTGCTTGGTTGAAATATAGGAATTGTAAATGCATTATTGTTAATCTTAATTCCATAGACATATAGGCATTAAGTTGACTTGAATAGGCGAGTAAGGATTCGACAAATTCTTATGAGTAATATCAACCCTATCAATTAACAATCCAAATAAATTAATTAGTCATGTTAAGTCAAGAACGCAACACGATTGTTAGCTAACCCGTGACCTGGAATATTATCTCCTACTGATTGTTATTTGAAAATGGTATTTGTTCGGTTAATTTCTAGTTAATTCGTTGCTTGATAGTTTTAGGCAGTAAATTAGTCACTTCTATATTTTGTAAAAAATCTCTTGAATCGATAAGTTAATTGAGTTTGAATCAGTCAATAGTTAATCACAAGTCTTCGTTGGAATGATACTCTACTCACTACTTTATTACTTGACGATCGCGTACACTTGCGTGAGTGTTTTTGGTCGCAACAAGTTCGATCCCCGACAATGGTGCCAACAAGTTTTCATGTTTGTAGTTTGAATAAGTTTATCACTATTACAAATAAGCGTAATTAATAGTTTATTTTAATGTATCGTGATTTGAGAGAAATGCAGAGACATTTTAAATATTTTTAATAAGATTAGTTTCCTTCGTATTGGTATCAGAGCTTCTATGAACATAAAAGAGATTCAAGTAGTTTTTATTACCAGCGGGTGGTGCTAGCTAATATGTGCCACTTGGCTGGCCAATGATTATGTTGGTAAATCCCGGACTAATATGCATATAAAAGAAACATGATAGAAGGATAAAAAAAATTGTAAGTTAAAATAAGTGCAAGTAAATATGGCATAAGAGGAAAAATAATCTTCTCTAAAAGTTAAAGAGAAGTAAGAAAAATAATCAAATTGAGTGTTGGTGATAAAGTACACCAACGGGAGTTAAAGGCAGGTGCTTCAATAAAATTAGGTATTGGTGGCAAAGTGCATCAACGGGAGTTGAAGACAAGTGCTTCAACAAAATTTGAGTGTTGGTGACAAATTGCATCAACATGAGTTGAAGACATGTGCTTCAACAAAAGGTGGTATTTTTTTTATACCAACACTATACCTCCTTATACCTCATACCTAAGAGTCACATGTGTCTGGTTAAGACCGGAACCGGCCCAGGACTACAAGCCCAAATAAGCGGTGGGCCTAAATGGTCAAAATCGTATAGGACCGGGACCGTTGGGATCTGGGCTGGGTAGTGGGCCGGTCATGTGCATGAGGCCCGTGAGATTGGGACCGAGTGGGAACTAGTGTCATTTCAACCGTTCCTAAACGGTCTTAAACGGGCCCAACGACTCCAAAATTTAAGAAAAATATGCCCGTTAGGGGATTCGAAAAGTAGTCGGTTGGGCTGCCAAAATAGCCATTTAACTCCACCAACTTTGTTTGAACCCCAAACTTTTTATAATTATACTTTTTTCTTATTTTTAGTTATAAATACCACCTCACTCTTTCATTTTTCTCACCAAATCATCAATCTCTCTCTAATTGTATTCTATAATTGGTTACTTTGTTGTTATAATTTAGTAAAAATAAGGGGAAATCAAGAGTGATTGCAAGAATAGCCTTTTTTGGGCAATGTTTTTTTAAAAAATAACACTTTTAGTAATTTCTAATTTAGCTATTTAAAAAACTATAAATACACCCCCCGCCCCTTTTCTTCATTTCTTCATTCAACTCTTATTTCTCAAACTCAAATTCTCAGTTCAAGTTAAATCGTGCCTCGTACTTCTAGAGCGCGCGTTTAGGAACACTTTGAAGTGGTAGAAGAAAATGAAGAAGTTCACAAAGTAAAGTACAAGAATTGCGGTCTAGTCTTAAATTTTCGTCTAAAGTGGGTGGTCACATGCTGTTTAAGAAGGCATATGAAGAGTTGTCTTGAGCATCCTTCAGAAATTCGTATTTAAGTTGATTTGAGATAATTTGTGTTATTTTAAAATGATTAGACGTATTTATGTTTAATATTTTAGTTTGTTAGATAATTTGAAGTATTATTATGAATGAAAATTTAGTTTTACTCTATTTGCGCTAATTTAGTTGTTGTTAAATGTAAACTTTAATTTGTAGTGATAATTGTAACGACTCGACCAGTCGTCCCATGAGTTACCACTCTGTTTTCCCCATTTCTTCTTCTTTATGCTTTGTTATCCATATTTTATGGTATCGGATTGGTCGGCTAAAATCCGGAATGATTTTGATAAAGTTTGAGATACTTAGTCTCTTTTAAGGAAGGTTAAGTTGGGGAAAAAAGGTAGCCGCATGTTAATTTATGTGTTGAAGGGCTCGGTGTGAGTTCCGATGGTTCAATTAGCTCGAGTAGATAATTTATGACTTAAGAGTATGATCGGAATGAGTTTTTGGAAGTTTGGAGTAGATTTAGGCTTGAATTGGCGAAGTTGATATTTTGGTGATTTCCGGTTGATAGGCCAGATTTTGATATAGGGGTTGGAATGAAATTTCGAGAGTTGCAGTAGCTCCTCTGTGTCATTTGGGACATGTGTATAAAATTTTAGGTTATTCGGACGTGGTTTGGTTGAGTTTTTGATCAAAAATGGAATTTGGAAGATTTTAGAAACTTAGGCTTGAATTCGAGGTGTTTTGGTTGAGTTGATGTTGTTTGAAGTGTTTGGATGATTGGAACAAGTTTGAATAAGGTATTAGAATGTGTTTGTGCTTTTGGTTGAGGCCTCAGAGGGCTTGGGGTGATTTCGGATGGTTAACAGAGAAGTTGAGATGTTATTGCAACTGCTGAAGTTGTTGTTTCTGGTTATTTGCACCTACGGTTTGGGGACCACAAGTGTGGCGCTGCACGTGAGGGAGATCTATCGTAGAAGCAAAAAAAGGTCAGGTGAGCAGAGACTGTAGAAGCGGTAAGGTGATCGCATCTGCGATGTCGCAGATGCGGAAGAGTGGTCGCAGATGCGATTTAGGCTGGATAAGCGATTTTGCGTAAAAGCAGAGGGGAGACCGCATGTGCGGTACCTCACATAAATGTCTTTTGAGCTACAGATGCAAAACAATTGCACAGAACCTATAGGTTATTTTATTTCGTGAATTTGAGTTATTTCACCATTTTTTACTTCGGCCTTGGAGCTTTTTGGGCGGTTTGAAAGAGAGATTTCAATGGAACGTCTTCGAGGTAAGGATTTTGACTTGATACTCATTCCTATGCTATCATTTCATGTATTAGATCTAGAAATCAAGGAATTAAGGGTGAAATTTATGAAACTAGGGTTTAGAATTGGAGACCTATGATTAAGGATTTGATGGGCTATGTGAGATCGGATTTCTAAACTTTTGATATGCGTGGACTCGTGGGAAGATAAGGAATCTATTGATGTAAAAACTTCTAAATTTTGAGACGTGGTCCCGGGGGTCGGGTTTTGGCAATTTCGGGATTTGTGCCATTTATTGATTTTTTTTGCTTGGACTTTGTTCCCTTAGCATATTTTAATGTACTCGTTCTGATTTTGGATAGATTCGACATGCGTGGAGGCCGATTCGAGGGGCAAAGGCATTACAAGCTAGAGATTTAGTTGGTTCGAGGTGAGTAATGATTGTATACGATGTTCTGAGGGTTTGAAACCCAGGATTGCACATTGTAATGCTATATTCAGGGTCAGGCACATGCTTGATGACGAGCGTGGAGTCGTGCACTATTGGGGATCGTGACTTGGTCCATCCCTATTAGGGTGAACTTTATGAAACTAGGGTTTAGAATTGGAGACATATGATTAAGGATTTGATGGGCCATGTGAGATCGAATTTCTAAACTTTTGATATGCATGGACTCGTGGGAAGATAAGGAATATATTGGTATAAAAACTTCTAAATTTTGAGACGTGGTCCCGGGGGTCGGTTTTGGTAATTTCGGGATTTGTGCAATTTATTGATTGTTTTTGCTTGGGCTTTGTTCCCTTAGCATATTTTGACGTACTTGTTTTGATTTTGGATAGATTCGACGCGCGTGGAGGCCGATTCGAGGGGCAAAGGCGTTACGAGCTAGAGATTTAGTTGGTTCGAGGTGAGTAATGATTGTATACGATGTTCTGAGGGTTTGAAACCCCGGATTGCACACTGTAATGTTATATTGAGGGTCAGGCACATGCTTGATGACGAGCGTGGAGTCGTGCAATATTGGGGATTGTGACTTGGTCCATCCCGATTAATAATTTTACCGCGTATTTGATTGAAAACAATTTGCTATCATCATTATTTGGGTTGAATGCCATATTTGGGCCTAATGCCAACTATTTGAACCATTCGGGGCTTTTTATTGATATTTCCTTACTGTTTTTGACTTATTACTTAAACTCAGTCATGTTATTTTTTATTATTTTCATACTCAGTCATGTTTACTCTATTTTAAGACTTAAATGATATTTTAAATGATGTTTGGGCTGAGAAACACTGTTTTACTATTGCCCGAGTGGCTTGTGAGGATATTTGACTGAGTAAGGCCGATGGCCTTTGTTGTGAGGAAACATTGATACTGATTTGAGACCAAGAGCCTGAGATATGTACGCCACGAGGCGACTTGATTGATATAAGGCAAGTGGCCTAGTTTTGATACCAAGAGATGGCTTGTTATTACGCTTGGGCCGTAAAGGGCCCCTCCAGGAGTTTGCACACCCCCAATGAGCACGGGTACCCATTGTGATGTGAGATTGAGCCCGAGGAGTTGGTATTGTTCTGAGATGTTACCCGTGGAACGGATTTGTTGATAATGTGCCCGAGGGGCGAACTTCTAATTGTTTACTTTACTTTAACTGTTTGTCAATTACTTGTTTATTATCGAAAAAGGATTTTACTTGACTTTTCACATGTCTACTGCTTTTAACTAGTTTTACTGCTTTATTATAGAATGCCTTGTGCCTTACATATTTTTTTACTTTCAGTCGTTATTTACATTTGTTACTCATTGAGTTGGAGTACCCACTTTACTTCATGCACCCTGTGTGCAGATTCAGGCGTAGCTGGTCCCGCTCCTGAGTGCTGATTCATTCCAGCTTCAGGCGAATCTCGAGGGGTAGTTGTTGGCGTTCGCAACCCGGAGGTCCTCCCTATAGTTTTCCTTTATGTCTCGAGTTAAGTATTAAACACTATAGTTATGTTTGAGTATTCAGTGTTGTTACACGCTCGTGACTTGTTACACCCCAATTAGGGTTATATTGGGTTGTACTTCCGCACTTTATTGATATTATTCACTACATAATATTATAAAATCGTGTTTTAGACTGTTTTATGTTGTTTAACTATTTTGAAAATAGAATCGGGTTTAATTGGCTGGCCTTGTCTTCACGAGAGTCGCCATCACGACCGGGTTCGGGTTTAGGGTCGTGACAATAAAACTTTATTACAATTTACTGAAAGTCCATATTTGCATAATGTTGGAGGTAGTGAACAATTAAACCATAAATATATGAATGCCTTTTATGGTAATCCAACTATTGATCAAAATGATGATGAAGAAATAGATTTTGATGAAATACAACCAGATGACGATATACCCACTAGTCATGTTGCTGAAGTTAACCCAACTAATAATAATCTAAATGATGCCCCGTATGACTCTCCTGTTACTACCCCTACTTTTTCTAGACAACATGTTACAATATTTTTGTGTTTAAAACTGAATTAAAAAATTTAGGTCACAATTCTGTAATATAATTTTACAAGGAATTTCCTTAGATAAAAAAAACATTAAAAAAATAGAAAGTAAGCATTGGTCCCACTTAAGCCCACTGCATAGGCTCGGAACCGGCCCACTTAGCCTAGGACCATTAGTTCATGATCTCTGTCCCGATCTAGTTCTTACAAAAAGCCTATGAATCTCGGGGCCATTTAGCACCGACCCATGAAGCCTGATCCCACTCAGGACCGGCCCACGAAGTCCATTTAGGACCAGTCCGGTATATATTACATCCCTAATTTAGAAGAAAGTAGAAAATACAAAATTTTGTTAGATTTCACGGCACAATAATATGATTTATTTGCTAGCTTAAACTAATTAGTTATTTGGTTGTATTTTTATTATTCAACAGGAAAAAGAAAGATTACAAGAATTCACGATTATTTTATGTAGTTTAACTTTTGAAGATTTTAGGCTTTAATAAGTGACACCGATTGTAATAATTAGTAGTAGTATTATTGTGTGTACTAACTTAATACTTTAGTGTCACTCCATGTTGGCCGGAGCCGTCATCTCTCTCTCTTTCACTATCCTAAAGCCCTGTATAGACTATAGGCAATAGAACCAACTTTGACTTATAATTAGCTCTTCTTATTTCTTGACCAACACGTATACAATTTCTTTAGAATGGACCGGTTTTCCAAATAATTTACCACCACACCCATCGAATTGCTCTATAAATAGAGCTTAGACTATCGATCAGAATAGATTGTATCATTACACTCCCAACTTTCTAAAATTCCTTTTTCTCAAAACCTTACAAAACTTTTGAAAAATATTTTTTTCAAGAAATATATCTCAAGATCACCGACTTTCCTACTTTACTACTCGTACATTACCAAATGATGTTTTTCACTTGCAAGGAATGAACCAATAACAACATGATATTTGATTAATGATACCAACATGCCAGA